>JANAVB010006800.1:11114875-11289875 GCA_029216955.1 Iris pallida | reverse complement strand
AATTTCGACCTCCCCTGGCTCTCCGACCACCTGGAACGTGCATATGGTTACAATATTATTTTGAAAAAGTTTAGTAGTGAATGGAAGATGACATGCGCATCAACTGTTCGACAAAATGTTTCTAAGCACTGTATCAAATTTTTGGCCATCTATTGCTAATTTTAATTCTTGATAGAATACCTTCAGTTGCTCCAATGGGTAGCATGGGCATTTCCAATTTCTGTTATAATTGGTTTTGCTGAATTATAATTTTGATGTATTTTAGGGGACAATCAATTTGAGGACTGTTGACATCAAGCCAATAATTTTGGATGATACAAGGTTGAAAAATGGAAAATGGCTCACATGTTCAGTTTAAACATCTCAAAGCCTTACGCTTGCCAGAATATGTGGCAACAAAAAACAAGGTATAATTTATATACTATTATTTAGATGTTGATTCATTACTTTTTTTCTTTTTTTGAGATGTGCTAATTTCATTATACTAGTTGTGTTTGTTGATATTTTATATTTTGACAAGTTAATATTCCTACTCTGCATCATCTATATTCCATATTTGTGCCATCCATTTTATAAGACACTCTCTGCCAAAATTGCTTCAGCTACTTGTATAATTTACGAAATATGTAATGCGACATGATTCATATGTTCTGACGTGTCACCTAAATCCAATTTTCTTGTAGCGTTCAATTGGAGAAAAAGTAATTTTTGCGTTTAAAGTTTAGTCCCGAGTAAACTAAAATCATGTCTCCGTCATTGAGTGGAGAGTTAGGAAAGTGGATATAAGACATACAGTACAGTGTGCATAAAAAGTTCAGAATGTTATGCCAGACACCTTAAAAAACATTTCATTGTTCATACGATTTGGAAAGCAAACGTGATTTTGGCTTGTACTGACTGGAACAAGTGCCGGACTTTCGATTTTTGATGCCTGAGACGAACTCTAAAAGTGGTGCCCTCTAAACTTAATGTTCATATAATAAAAAAATCATCAAATTGTTTTCTTGTTGGAGGCATGTTTGCTTCTCTAGAAAATAAACGAATAAGAGATAAGAGAGGCCGAATACGTTTTAGACTTCTTATAATATAAGTACAGATGCCACTGTTTTGACAAATTCAAGATCTTGCTTTCGGAAAACCAAATAATATTAAAAATAAAATAATATCATTAATACATATAGACATAATTTTATATTTTATTAATTTGAGATAAAAAAAATTTCTTCTTATTGTTGTTATTGCATAGAAAAAAAAAACTTACTGTAACAATCTATCACATGACATTTCAATTTGATAATATGGATATGGATACTATACAATCAAATGACATTATCATAATTTTTTCAATAAATAATAAAATTAATGATAAACAACCAACAATAAATAGAAAAATATTTCTTTCTCAATTTCTCTATTAGTTTGCTTTCAATCTTAGTAGGAATAACTATGTAATCAAATTGCTAAAACATATTTTTTAAATAAATTAGTCAAACACAAATAAAGAATTAAAGATAATCAACAACAATTTAGAAAAAATATATTAATAAATTACAAAGCTCACCTATGTAGAGGGACAGGAAACTATAGATCTTTTAATAACTCAGGAGCCGGCCACATGAGTTTCCTCTATAAAAACCTATAAAAAAAATACAAATAGAACACATCTTTGGAGGAAAAATATATTAATAAATTACAAAAAACAACAACTAGAACATACTTCACCTTAAAAATTATTAATAAATTATAAAACTTACAACAATTAATATTATTATATACAAAAAAGAGAGAAAGAAACATTCACCTGTTGTGGAGGGAAAGGGAGGGATGATTCCTTTCCTTACTTCAAAAAGGAGCAGTCGGCCCTGTGTGAGACTTGTGACTTGTGAGTCTGTTCAAATATTGGAATGAAAAGAAAGAAGGAACTCGAAAGTCACCAAGCAGTCGACCACATACTCTAAAAAACCTAAAAAGAATATATATTCCTTACCTAGAAAACATTGCGGATCTGTTGGACCATTTGTTGCTCTTCGTTGGGTTATTGCTGCTCTCCTCTGCACCGGGCCAATGAAGAGAACTCAGCTGAGTCATGGTCACTGGAATAAGCTATATAATATATATATATATATATATATATATATATATATATATATGTTGCCCTCTAAAATTTTGGGCCCGAGGCCACTGCTCATGGACCTCATATTAAGTCGGGCCTGCTGGAACTCACGTGTTATGAAAATTAAAAGGAGAAATTTTTGTAGCCGAATCATATCACATAGACATAGATTAATAGAATTTGTGTGTTTTTCGTTTAGGGCATCCACTCGGTGGTTACCCACAAATATATGTTTTGCAACACACGTATTCTTCTCGTGGTTTACGTTGAATGGGCCGGGTTAAGGTTAGGTAGGCTTTTGATTAGAAAATGTCTACGAAAAATACAGCCCGGCCCCAACTAGAAAAGGGGCAAACTAGTAATTTGAATCAACCCAACTAATTTAGGGTTTACTACTAATCTCTTATAAATACTAGTATTTATCCATTCCCTTTCATATGCTATACCATCCCTTCTAAGTATCAATTTGTTATTAGAATCGTTACTTTTAGTTTTCTTGGTTTTTTTTTTCCCCTTTATTCTCTCTATTGCTAATTTTGAGCAATATATTTTCTCTCTTAATATATTTTTTTCCATCAGTTTTATGAAGTGGTTGGTGCTGTGATTATAAAATAATTCCTCCTTCTGAATGCTAACTATTAGCCTGACAAACTATACACCCAAAGAATATGAGCACCGTTATTAAAAAAAAAAAAAAAAAATTCGATTTTTACTTGTTTTTGCTTTATTTTGTGTTACATTTTTTTTTTCTTTTTTGGTTTTTTCTTGTGTTGATAATGGAGTGCATATGTAGCATTTTTCAGTAAGTACCCAATGAAAATTGTACTTTTATTAAATACCAATAAACAGTATACAAATATATTAATACTTTGGACTAGTTTTCTTCCCATTTGGGATTGGTTTGGTTTTTGTGTGAAATATGCTTTTTGTTATTTCTATTTGTATTTTAGCCAAATGTCAAACAAAATTTGTTTGGTTCTCCGTGCTGATAGTCGAAAGGAGAACATTATTTGATGTTTGTCAAAATAGCTCTCTATATGAAAAACATTTTATTTCAAATGACAAATATTAAATAATAATTTTACTAATAATTGTTATTTTATTTATCTTTTTTGTACGTAAAAATAACCGAGAATTAGATATTAAAAATATATTAATGGAAATAAAAAACGTTTCAACAAAATATTTCTTATATCTCATTTCAAATGAAATATATCAATACTTTTCTTTCAAACATAATCACAACAAACTGTGCAGAATCTATAAACATATGGTCTAACAAACATGTGGTCGGTATAGTGTGTTTTTACAGATCAGTCCTTTTATTTAAGAATAAAATATAGTAGAAGAATTGGATGAACTGATGTAGATGGAGAGAGATTTTTGAATGAAGAGAATATCTTATGATTTTTGGTTATATATATATATATATATATATATAGAGAGAGAGAGAGAGAGAGAGAGAGAGAGAGAGAGGAGAGAGAGAGAGAGAGAGAGAGAGAGAGAGAGAGAGAGAGAGAGAGAGAGAGAGAGAGAGAGAGAGAGAGAAATATATATATATATAGAGAGAGAGAGAGTTGTGGTTTAAATTTAGTACTATTGAGTAAATGGTAGTCGATAATTTTTTTATCAATAAATATAATAATATTTTTAGTCAAATAAGTGTATAAAAAATTAGTAATATTCATGGTATTTAATTATATATCAATATAGATTAAAAATTTAATTACATTACACTTACACACACAAAGACAACTAATTACACAAAGCCAACTATAAGCTTGGGGTACCTTAGACAAACGCCCCCTTGCCCAAAAAAAAAATTGTTACAAAGGTTCCGAAAATTTTATAAAGGCATCGACATAGGAAACTCCATTTTCAGAATCTCTATTTTCTGAATTAGTTAGTCGTTGGGATAATTTTATGTAAGACTAAGGTTGTGTTTGGTTCATTGTAATGTAATCGTAATCGTAAGAATTGAGTTTGTAATGTAATGGAATTAGAGTATCCACAGTGGGACTCTTTTCAAGTGCTATATTTGACATTTGGCCAAATTTTGTAGCACTTGAGGGCTACAATGGACTCTTGTTCACACTTGAAAAAGAGTAGAAAGCCAAAGGACTCTCCAAATTTGGAGAGTCCATTAGTGGAGCTATAGTTACTTGGGGCCCCACCATATTTACTTTTCTCCTTCATTCTTTTTGTTGGAGTGTTGCCACTTGTCAATTATGAAAGAAAAATAAGGAGGAAAAAATGGGACGTTGTCACTTGTCAATTTAGAGTGTTTATTTGGAGTATACCATTGTGTACCTACATGAAGGAAATACTTCAAATTAATTTTTGGAGTATAGTTTGAAATAATTTGGAGTATGATTTGGAGTGTTGCCACTATGGATGCTCTTACAATAACATTACTATGTTTGGTTGAAACATATAATCAAACCATGTAATGTAATGTCAATTGCATTTATATGTTTGGTTTACCATGTAATGTAATTTCCAATTTAAATTTTTTTAAAATACAACATAAAATAAAAATAAATAAAAATAAATAATAAATAATAAATAATAAATAAATGAAGGAAAAAATAGTTTTGTCCTTCTGCTATAAAAAAGACCAAAAATGAAATAACGACAAAAAATAAAAATAAATATCAAAAATGACAAAAGAACAAAAAAAAATACCAAAACGAAAAAAGCGATAAAAATAAAAAACGACAAAAAAAAACAAAAATGACAAAAAAAGAAAATACCATCAAAAGTGACGAAAAATGATAAAAAAATGACCAGAAACAAAAGATGACCAAAAAAAAACCACAAAAAAGGACTAAAACGAAGAAACGACTAAAAACAAAAACGACCAAAAATGACGGAAAAAACGACCCAAAAAGAAAAAGTACAAAAAGGGATAAAAAACGACCAAAAATGACCAAAAAAGGAAAACAGATCAAAAATGACCAAAAACGAAAAAATATAGCAAAAAAACAAAAATTGACCCAAAACGATAAAAAAGAGCGAAATGACAAAACGAAAAAAAAATCAAAATAAGAGGAGATTAAAACTAGGGGTGAGCATTATTCGGTTTTGGACCGAAAATCGAACCGAACCGAATAAGAGATTCGGTTCGGTTTAAAAAAATTCGGTTCGGTTTCGGTTTTGAAAATACTAAATTTTCTTATTCGGTTTCGGTTTCGGTTTTGGGTTTCGGTTTCGGTCTAAAACCGAAAACCGAATAAGAAAAATTAGTTACTATATATATATATGTATATACTATATATACACACACATGTATTAATATATACAGGTATATACCGAATATACATACTATAGGTATATAGTAAATAAATTTAGGTATATTTAGTTACTATATATATTAACAAAGAAATTGCAAATAAACCGAAAACCGAACCGATTTAATTCGAACCGAAAAATTGAATAAACCGAAAACCGAACCGATTTAATTCGGTTCGGTTTGATTCGGTTATGGATCAATTCGGTTCAGTTTTGGTTTTGCTTATTCGGTTTTCGGTCCAATTCGGTTTTCGGTTATTCGGTTCGGTTTGAACCGAATAAACCGAATGCTCACCCATAATTAAAACGAGCAAAAAAGGACAATTTTTTTTACAAAAAACTTGCAAAAAATGACCAAAACAACAAAAAAAACGAGCATAAACGACAAAAGTAGAAAAGGACAAAAAAGGTGCAAAATCAACCAAAACATGCAAAAACGAGCGAAAATTGAAAAAGAGCAAAGACGACAAAAACGAGTAAAAACGACCAAAAATGATTTAAAAAATCCAAAAACGAGCAACAACTACGAAAACGATAAAAACATGCAAAAACGAAAAAAAAAAAGGAATAAAAACGACCAAAGCATAAACGATAAAAAAAAGCAAAAATGGCAAAAAAAAGTGCAAAATCGACAAAAAAAAAATGATAAAAATTATGCAAAAACAGCCAAAAGCGACCAAAAACAGTATAAAAAAAGTTCAAAAACGACCAAAAACGATAAATAACGTGCAGAAACGGCAAAACATGTGCAAAATCAATCGAAAACGATTAAAAAACGTACAAAAGCGATAAAAATGTGCAAAAAGGTCAAAAACGACAAAAATCGTATAAAATCGACAAAAAAAGTTTAAAAAACACAAAATCGACAAAAACGATAAAAAAAACCTTGAAAAAACGATCAAAAATGATTTAAAAATGTGCAAAAACGGTCAAAAAGGCAAAAACGTGCAAAATCGATTAAAAAATAATAATAATAAAAGAACGTGCAAAATTGACCAAAAACGATTTAAAAGGCCAAAATGTGCAAAATCGACAAAAAAGGATAAAAACCGTGTTAAAACAGCCAAAAAGGGGGCGAAAATGATAAAAATGGTCAAAAACGTACAAAATGATTAAAAAACATGCAAAATTGGCCAAAAAGATTATAAAAAAATCGTACAAAAAAGCCAAAAGCGAAAAAAAAACGATTAAAACGTGAAAATGATAAAAAACGTGCAAAATCGACCAAATCGATAAAAAAAATGTTTCAAAAATGACAAAAGACGTGCAAAATCAAGCAAAAACGATTAAAAAGTGCAAAAACGTACAAAATCGACCAAAAACGATAAAAAAAATGCAAATGCGACAAAAAAATGGTCAAGAATGAACAACCAAAAGTCGAAAAATGGTCCAAACGAGCAAAAAAGGGCAAAAAAACGAACAAAAATGACAAAAACAAAAAACGACAAAAAACGATTTTTTTTTTTTTTTCAAAAAACGAACAAAACGAGCAAATTACAGCTTACCAACATTCATCTTAAGTTGTAATGTAATCGGAATTACATAGGTTTTATGAAGTAATTGATTTTAGAACAAACTGATGTATGTAATCAAACATTTAATTGCGATTGCATTACATCTATTTTTTTTGTCCAACCAAACACCCGAGTTAGATTGACAACGTAATGTAAATTACATTACGTTGTCTAATCCTGCAAACCAAACGGGCCCTAAGTATGACCATTCTCCTTACGAAGAACAACATTAAGAAGCAATTACATAGTATAGTTTGACAATATTATAATAAAATGTTTTTTTTCTGACCATAGTTAGATCCCCTTCATAAGTGTGATTGGCTGATCTATGCATATCCATTGTAGGTTTTGTTAAAGTCCAAAATTAATATTATTCATCATTTTTTTTACCGAACGAAAATTGATCCGTGATAAACTAATGCATGTTAAAAGATTCAAATCCAAATTATTTTGATATCTATTTTATTCGTAAACAAACATAATTGGGGGATAATTATTTGATCCTAGATATCTTAGACTTTGGATATTGAAGCAATACCTTAGGAAGGTAAACTAATGCATGTTAGTCCAATGATTGTATCATATTTTTTAATATGTTTAATCTGTTAAGTTTAGCATTTTATTATCACTAATCTTCATACTATCACTATAGCATTTCTACTTATACTTATATCTTTTGGTGATATGTGCGTATTATTTTACATATTAGTGATATGAGTTATTATTATATATATCTAAATTTAATTGAGTTACCAAAATCAAAACTATGTTTTGCTTATGGTTATTCAATTAAGTTTAACATTATGATCTCACTAATATTTATGCTATCACTATAGCTCTTATACTTAAACTTAGCATTTTATAAAAGCTTTATCTTATCATATTTGCTATAAGTATATTGCTTTGTTCGTCTAACATGTACGTGCATAAAAGCAATAAACAAGATCAATGTGAATATATGCAATGAAGAAATCATAGTAGGCCAAAGACGACGGATCCCACAAAATTTTTCTGAACCACCCGACGACACAAACTGGATATCTTTGGACAGTTGCCGTCAAGGAAGAAGCCAACATCTATCAAGGAAAGAAGCCATGCCATGCCATCATCATTTCAAGACTCTGAAGAAGCCTGCACCTGCTACAGTATATCTGGAGTCTGTAATGAGTCTTAGGAATAATTGTAAACACAAGAAATAGATGGCAAAATCGAAAGATAGGGTAGAAATTAGCCCAGGATCATTTTCAGCTGAAAATCGGCATACCAACGGTATACCGATTTTTGTTCACAAAAAGTTTCTGTCTACAAAATCGGCATACCGACAGAATACCGATCTATACCGATTCAGTAACGTTGAAAATCCAACGGTCGGATTTTGAACATTTAATGATCCTAACGGCTATATTTCTAGCCGTTGCAATTCCAGACCGGTATTCCGAAGGTATACCGGTTCGTACCGACGGTATAACCGATCGCTGACTGAAAGCTCTTTTCAATGCTTTGGTTATAAATAGCCTTGAACCCCTTCATTCAAGGTTGATGCTTTGAGCCTAAAAATTTTTAAACCACCAAAGCCTATCCACAAACAACTCTACAAAGATTTTATTTGTCATCCACAAATTGTGTTAGAGTAATTGAGTTGAAAAGTAAGATCTTCATCTTGTTGTATAAGGAGATCAAAATCTATTATGAAAGGTTGAAGTTGGAGAGTCTTCGGATCTAAACTCTCGGTTGAAATTGGAGAGTTTTCGTATTCAAACTCTCGGTTGAAGTCGGAGAGGCCTTCAGACTAAAGCTCTCGTGTAAGAAGTTGGCAAGTTCTTCGGATCCAAACTCGTGTTGAAGTTGACGAGTTCTTCGGATCCAAACTCGTGTGTAACTATTTACTCAAATAGTGGATTAAAGCCGGAGAGAGTTCCGGGACTGGAGTGCCCCTTGGGAGGATACCATGATATATCGTGTGCCGGTATTGTTGGTGCTTCTTCTCTTGCACTTATATTTTTAAATTGCACATTAGCTTGTGCTAAGTGCTTGATTAGTTAGCTTGACCCTATTCACCCCCCATCCTCTAGGCTTACTACAATTGGTATCAGAGCAAGGACTCTATTGTTAGGCTTAACATCCTTAGAGTAGATCCTTGTTATTTTTTATGGCATCGTATTCCTCCTACTCCTCCTCCGATAAAGAGGGTTTTACTTCTAGTAGCATAGACAATCATGTTTCTTTTAAATGCAAAAAATGCTCTAAGTGAAAAGCCATGGCTAAACAATCCTTAGAGATTCTTGACAACCTTTATTCTACAAATGAAGAACTTTCTGAAAAGGTTATTCATTTAGAAGAAGCAAACGAGTTTTTGAGAAATAAAAACAATGATTTATTATCTAGACTTGATTATCAAAACTCATCTTGTGTTTCTTTAAAGAGTTTGAATGAGGCTTTAATTTTGAAAATTAAATCTATTTCCTCATCAATAGAAGATCTCAAGACTCAATCACATGAGTTATCTTATTTGCATGATTCTTCTATTGATGATTTAAAGAAATAAAATGATTATTTTATCTCTAGAATTGCTTTATTTGAAAAAGAGAATGATATTTTAAATGCTAATTTGATTCTTACTTGCATGCATGATGATTTGTTATTAGGACATAATATTCTTAAAACCAAATCTTCTTATGCTCACTCTAGAGATATTCATCATTCTAGTATGTCACATGTTCATAACCATGCTCATTCTGATACATGTGCACACACTAGCATTAGGTGCTTTTATTGCTCTCGTATTGGACACATAAGCTTTACATGCCCTATTCATAGGACCTTTACTACCAATGCTAGAGTAAGTGTTATATGGGTCCCTAAAGCTAATAAATGTGGATCCAATTTTATTTGGATACCAAAGTCTTCATCTAATGTTGTAGGTGAAGCTTCTTGTATCAGGACATAGTACCGAGGAGTGTGTTGGTGGTTGCAAAGTTCAAAGTTTATCTTCCAAGCAATTGCACCAACACAAGCGTGGCCACTATGGTCACTTTGGTAATATGTTAAACGATTCTCTTTAAATAGTTTATATTTGTAGAATCTAGCATGTTTTCTTTGACAACTTGCTACTAGCTCTCATTGATATATTTTAGTTGCTTATTATCTAAATCAATGAGAGATATAATACTAGCATGCTTAGCTATTTTTCTTGTTATTTCTATTATCTAGCATGATTAGCTACTTAACTTAAATGATTAGTTCACACTATGTAGTTTATCACTCATTTTCTATTAGTATGACACTTTTATATATGCATGCTCGTTATTCTTAATATTTATTTATAAAGCATGCATATCACTCTAGTTCATAGGAGCTTGGTTTTAATTTGAGTTAATATGATTTTAACTCTTCGTCTTTAAAGTTTTTGAAATAGTTACTTCTTGTCGGTTTGTATTTAATATGTCATATTTATCTTAATCGGTATTTGTGAATATATATGTATTTAGCACAAGCTTCTTATCACTTGACAAGTATATACTTATACTTCCATTTTAACCTTGTGCTAACATAATATATTCATTATTGATTCTCATATTTTATTTTGATTAAACCTCTTATGAATCAATTATGTCTTTGCCTAATAAAGCTTATTTATATGTGTTTTGAATTTGTGATAGTTTTTCAAACATTCATTAAGGATACATGACTATATTCATTAAATTTCTATTTACATGTAGATCATGTATTTCTTATGTTGATATATACTTTTGTATAAATATCTTTATGTGGGCATATGAGTTAAGCTAAAGTTTTATATTGACTTGAAGAGTATTTAATTATACTTGTTACCTTCAAACTTGTGCTTATCTCATACTTTAGCTATTAATTCCTTTGACCAAATTTGTGCTTCTTAAATCAATTAGCTTCTTCCTTAAAGTCTTCTTTTGATGATATCTTCTTGACTTTTTGGTTGGCATTATGGATACATGTTCTTAATTGATTTTTTTTTTCTTTTCATGTATGCCTATTCGTGATATATAGTTTCATATATATATATATATATATATATATATATATATATATATATATATATATATATATATATATATATAAATGATTCCTAACTTTTGATATTTATTTGTTTTATACCTTTAAGTTAGGATGTTGAGGGAAAATATTTATTAATATTTTGCTCATGACTAATTATGGATGTTCTATTAAGGATCACATAGTTTTGTGCTTTACCTTGCATGTTAAATTTACCTCCTTAATTAGTGCACATTTACTAGTTTGTATCTTTATAATTTAATATGGTGTACTATAAAAGTTCTTTGAAAAATGTTTCTTGCTATCTTTAGCTCTCTTTTGCTTTCTTGATCTTAATGATCTTTCTTTTCTTATTACTTGGGTTTATGCTTTTTTTTGAATTATTGTTGCCCAATGGTTTTTGTAGCACATGAGAATACATGTAATTGATACATCATATTTTTTATTACTTTAACTACTATGGTTTGAACTTTTGTGTTGAGATTTTCTATTTCTAGATAATGCACTTATTTCATAATGGCTATAATATTTTGCATTCTCTAGATCGTTCTATTATTTCATTATCTTGAATCAATCTAAATACTTGGCAAAGAGATTTATTTTATTATTTTTATGAATATCTTTTCAGCCATATTTTGATAAAAGTTAGTTCATTTTTTTGGCTATCTTCTTGCTATTATCATTGCTTAGTAAAGAGTCTATAAATCATTTTGATCATTCAAAATGTATGTCCTTAATTGTGAACTCTATGCTTAAGCAAGTATCTTTAGTGTTTGTGACTTAAGATTTAATGAGCACGTTTATCTTGTTAATGACTTACCTTATTAATCTTAATTAGTTATGTAGCTTGCTTAGTTATGATATATTGTTAAGCTATATAATCTATGTTCACATTCACTCTTCTAGCTTTTTTTTTTGTTTCAATCTATATATGATATGCTAGTTTCCAAAAACAAGATGTATGAATTGTCATGATGTGATTTGTATTCTATTTTAGATACGTATGTCTTGTTCTCTAAAACTAGTTTGACAAACATTTGATTTGATCTTGTTTTTCAAAAGAGGTTTGTGATTCCTTACTTTAACTTCCTTCCATACTAGTCATTAGTATCTCTTAAATTTTTCTCATTTTTAGTCATGATTTCATCGTATTATCATTTACATCTCTTTTTTATTATATTTGCAATCATTAAAATGAGAATGACTTTTTTTTCATATTTTCATTGATTGATGAGATTTTATCATAACTATGGATTTGAAATTTTCTTTATGAGATTTGTTGGATCATATTTAATTTGTTTATTTTTATTGATAAAAGATCCTAATGGTTGAGTAGTCCTATATTATCGTATTATGTGATTATCAAACTAATTTATTACTCTACTTTGACTACTCATGGATTGTCACATATGGGCCCTTGCTATTTGAACTTTATAGATTATTATTTACCATTAGCAAGGTTTGGATTTTACCCGTTGATGGGTACATATATGGTGAAACATACCTAGTCCATGTAAAGTAATAAATTGGTTGATTCTTTCTTAATTAGATAATCATGGACATAATATTTGAGTTTTATTTTTATTTTATTTTGAGCTATATTCTGTCTATCATCATGATTGTTCTTAATTGACTTTATTCTTTTTCATGATGACATTTTCTCAAAGGGTAACATACATTGATCTATCATATTTAAATATGAGATCCTTCTATATAGATTAATGTATGTTATCTTTTGATTATATGTGCTTAATCGGAATATTCTTCTAATTTTTTATCTTTAGCGGCTATTAATTGGATATCTCTTCTTGACTAAAGATGATATTATTCGTCTTTTGACGATATTGTAGCCTTATATGCATTGAGCAAAGGGAAGAAATCCATAGTTGATTTACCCCCAAATCCTTTAGTTATATATTTATGATATAAGTGCTTTGGAACTAGACGCATATTCTGAGGGGGAGCAAATTAATTGATTCAATTCATTTATACCCTGTAATATGTCGTATACCTAGTTCATCATGGACCCATATTTTCTTCTATTTTATATCCTATTGATTGAGGTCATGATATTTTTATTTGTGAAGGATTTATGAGAGTGTATGCAAGTGTCTTTATTATTTCGCTCTTTTATATGGATTAAATAAATCATTTTGTTAATATTAACTTTCATATCTTATCTTGATGACTATTGTGCTTTCATTGTTTTGGCTTTCCTTATATGCTTAATTGATTTGGCTTTTCTTATTGAGGACTTACCTAAAATTCATGTTTATCTATATTGGTAATACTTTGAGGGGGAGCATTCAAGTCGATTGAATGTCTCTTTCTCAAGTATTTTTCTCCTTTACCTTCATGTTATCTAAAGGATATTCACATAGCATGATAAGGTAATTGAGTTCAAATGCATTAACTTGGATAAGCAAATAGATTTTACAAATAAAGAGATTATTTTATATTAATTGCTCTATTTCACTGATCATTCATTATTTGTTCCATTATTTATTTGTGGACAATTTTGACTTTCAAATAGCTTTTTGATCAATGTTTCAAGTTTATATTTCAATTGGTATTAAGTTTATATCTTCCAACTATCTCAATTGGTATTTTTTTTTTAATATCAATTACTTTGCAATTATCTAATCCTCATGGATTTTTGACTGAAATCCTTGATTGAAATCTTTTATTTCATTTGGTATATCGCTTCCTTCCAAAACTAGAGTTTTAATTCATATAATATTATGTTTTGGAGTTTCTTTCTTAGATTTTAAGTTGGTAAAACTATTTTTGACTGTTTTTATTTGTTTTACCAACTATATTGTGTTTTGACATGCTTCTTTTAAAAATTTGATGTTCTACATTGGGAATGTAGCTTTATAAACTTGTCATTACACCCTTCTCCCATTGTTTTTCATTAGTATATCTTGATCATGATTGTCTATGACTTCCCCATGCTCTGATTTCTATGCTTGAGATTGATTTTATTTTATCTCTTAGTACGGGAGAGTCTATTTTTGATCATGTCAAAGGGGGAGAAGTAAGTTTAAGTAATTATTTATAAGTAATCGAAGTAGTATGCTTTTAGTGATATTGCTTATGTCTTTTGTATATTAGTGATACATGCATCTATTGTATCCATACTAAACTTAACAGATTTGCCATAATCAAAAAAGGGAAGATTGTTGGCCCAATGATTGTATCATGTTTTTGAATATGGTTAATCTTTTAAGTTTAGCATTTCATTATCACTAATCTTCATACTATCACTATAGCATTTCTACTTATACTTATACCTTTGGTGATATGTGCTTATTATTTTACATATTAGTGATATGAGTTATTATTATATATATCTTAAATTTAATTGAGTTACCAAAATCAAAACTATATTTTGCTTATGGTTATTCAATTAAGTTTAACATTATGATCTCACTAATATTTATGCTATCACTATAGCTCTTATACTTAAACTTAGCATTTTATAAAAGCTTTATCTTATCATATTTGCTACATGTATTTGCTTTGTTCGTCTAACATGTACATGCATAAAAGTAATAAGCAAGATCAATGTGGACATATGCAATGAAGAAATCGTGGTGGGCCAAAGACGACGGATCCCACAAGATTTCCCTGAACCATCCGACGACACAAACTGGATATCTTTGGACAGCTGTCGTCAAGGAAGAAGCCAACATCTATCAAGGAAAGAAGTCATGCCATGCCATCATCATTTTAAGACTCTGAAGAAGCCTACACCTGCTACAGTATATCTGGAGTCTGTAATGAGTCTTAGGAATAAATGTAAACACAAGAAATGGATGGCAAAATCGAAAGCTATGGTAGAAATTAGCCTAAGTTTATTTTCAGGTAAAAATTGGCATACCAATGGTATACCGGTCTATACCGACGGTATACCAATTTTTGTTCACATAAAGTTTCTGTCTACAAAATCGGCATACCGACGGTATACCGATTCATAACGTTGAAAATCCAACGGTCGGATTTTGAATATTTAATGATCCCAGCGGCTATATTTCTAGTTGTTGCAATTCCAGACCGGTATTCCGACGGTATACCGGTTCATACCGACGGTATACCGATCGCTGACTGAAAAGCTGTCTTTGAGCTCTTTTCAATGCTTTGGTTATAAATAGCCTTGAACCCCTTCATTCAAGGTTGATACTTTGAGCCTAAAAATTTCTAAACCACCAAAGTCTATCCACAAACAACTCTACAAAGATTTCATTTGCCATCCACAAATTGTGTTAGAGTTATTGAGTTGAAAAGTAAGATCTTCATCTTGTTGTATAAGGAGATCAAAACCTATTGTGAAAGGTTGAAGTTGGAGAGTCTTTGGATCCAAACTCTCGGTTGAAGTTGGAGAGTCTTCGTATCCAAACTCTCGGTTGAAGTCGGAGAGGCCTTCGGACTAAAGCTCTCGTGTAAGAAGTTGGCGAGTTCTTCGGATCAAAACTCGTGTTGAAGTTGACGAGTTCTTCGGATCCAAACTCGTGTGTAACTATTTACTCAAATAGCGGATTAAAGTCGGAGACTGTTCCAGGACTGGAGTGCCCCTTGAGAGGATACCATGATATATCGTGTGTCGGTATTGTTGTTGCTTCTTCTCTTGCACTTATATTTTTAAATTGCCCATTAGCTTGTGCTAAGTGCTTGATTAGTTAGCTTGACCCTATTCACCCCCCCTAGGCTTACTAAATGCATATCCATTATAGGTTTTGTTAAAGTCCAAAATTAATATTATTCATCATATTTTTACCGGACGAAAATTGATCCGTGCTAAACTAATGCATGTTAAAAGATTCAAATCCAAATTATTTTGATATCTATTTTATTCGTAAACAAACATAATTGGGGTATAATTTATTTGATCCTAGATATCTTAGACTTTGGATATTGAAGCAATACCTTAGGAAGGTTCGACGACATAACATGTTATTCTACTTTCGATATTGAGGCAAACATAATATGTTTTTCTAAAAGTATGAAATAGCGTGGTGTGCCATTCAAATCTGCTTAGTTTTCAAAGTTTCATAATTATGTGACGAAGATGACAAAGAGGTGTCATGGATATACAAATAGAGTGATCCTTCTTCCAACAGTTTGAGCGTTTCCAAATATATTTGTTGTCTCTATTATTCTGTATCAATTTTGTCACATGTGACATATGTCCTTAGCTTCTATAATTATGGATACAAAAAGTATAATTTATCACAAACGCTTTTATAATTATTAAAAATATGTGACTAAATTGATAGAATAATTGGGACAACATATCTACTTCCGAACTTTTCTTACCATTTTTTGTATTAACTTCTTTGTTGCACTTCCTGATTTTTCATGTTCCATGGCAACAACTCTCGAGCATTGTCACTTGTTGCCGTGTGTGCAAATATCATGGATGTGCTTTATCTCAGGGAAAATGCTAAGTCTACAACCAAATTATTACAACCTTCTTACAACATCCTCTCCCACCTCCTTACACATGGATCCCACTGGGTCCCACCTCTCCTCTCACCCCCTGCTACATGGGCTCCACCCGACCCCATCACTTACCCTCTTTTTTCAATCGAAGTCCGACACGTGGCGGTTGTAGAAGAGTTATAAGCATTTGGTTGTAGGCATATCAAAACTCTTATCTCAGTCACTTGAGCTAAATCTGATTGCTAGCTTTCGTAATTTTTTGGAAAATAATTGTCAAATCAATCAATTATGAAGAAAAACTAGTCACACCGCAAAAATTGATATAGTTATATAAAATTATTATTATTTAATATAACTCAATTGTTCAATTCGAGCTAGGTCAGGCTAATGGGACCATACACATGCGCGAGGTATGAAACCTGAGTTAGGAATAGCCCGAAGGAATTGAATACACAATACTTCTATAAATAGTTGAGGTCATTTGCCAAGTTTATTTGACATGAAAGGAGCAGATTACACGAGAATTCTATCACGTCCCTCTTCCGTAGGAGCGATCGTCCTCGCTAAGGCGTGATACCGCGTGAGCCTAAATTGCGCTCACGCAAGGCGGATTCCATAACGGTCGATTACAAGCTAAGCGACGGGGTTGTCGTGCAGAAGTCCCAAGCGGAGACATTGATACAACAACAGAAATTTGAAGCAAAACACAAGTCATGCAAAACACTCTTTTATTTATATTGAAACAAAGATTACAATGTGGCGCAAGGCCAAGATTATAATCACTCAAGCTCACTGTTCTCACATTACAAGTCACTCTGCTCTCTCTCCTCTCTCAATACAATTTGAGTAGGCCAGCGGTAGCTTTAGATAGGCGATGTCCATACATTATATCCCGTATAAGTCCAGACTCCATGTGGCCGCACGCCTCGAATCGTCAAGGAACTTCGTGCCTCGACGCATCCAAGCGAGCTCCACGCCACGAGCTTCTACCTGTACATGCACATAAAAACTGTGTGGGTGTTAGTACTCAACTACACTGGTGGAATGAGCTCCTCGTCCACCCATACAAAACCAACACGTTCATTTACTTTGTGCAACATAATCCCTTTACGATTGTCTTTCTACTATTGCCTTAGGATCAGTTTTAGGACATAGACTCTCGACCTATTTTGTGTCTCTAGACCATTCCGTGCCTTGCAACTAGCAACTTACTTATACTTTGCCTCTAAACCCTTCTCGTGTCAAAAATGTTAACTTATCAAGTCGTGTTTGCCTTTCGGCCAATACTCAAAGACGCAACTACACGATAGTACCCAATTTCCATGTGACCGTGCTACAAGTCCATATTGAGGCCGTGCCTACCATATTGCCGTCTCGCGGCTTTCGTCGCTTTTAATCACCAACCGACTCAACCAAGACTTGTGAACTCAACCAACTTTGCTTTGCGTCACTTCCTGACTTAAACTTGAACGACTCAAACCCAACTTATGTAACTCTATCCAACAACTTAAGACTCGACACCACATCTCGTGCCGAAGCACGGTGTCTGCGTTGCAGCCAAATCTTAGGCCCAAATATTGTCTTTTGATCGTGTACATGTTCAACTCAACTTTAATCCAAAGGCACACACGCGGATTACCGCCCATGCCGACTCATCTATATGAAAGGTAACTAGCACCACAAGCTATCCTGGACTCTATAACTTTTGTTAGACGGTGCCCCTTTCATCGCAAGTAGCGAGCCCCGCTGCAAGTCCCTACCTAACCCGTGCTATCATCCAGCACAGCTACTTACATGTTTTCTATGAATCGGTCCCTTGGACGCGGGGTTGCCATTCGAGGAAACCTTTCTCTTGTCGACAAGTTGTCCAATGACCATGCAAGACTCGACTCGAACTGACGTCTCACACAGTCATTGTTCTTCTAATGTTACCATCTCTCTCAGGGCCAAGTTCAACACTTCTCACATATGAGACCGCCTTGACGACCCATGGTCACGAGCATTCTTCCTTCTTGCCCTATCATTCCATTCGACTCAGTAACGACTATTTAAAAGCCCTTCTTCCAAATTAATTTGATCAACCGTAGCCCGTGCCATAAAAACACTAAGTCCATGACATCGTGCCTTAACCAACTTGAACTCTATACGACACTACCGCCTAAGTCATACTCTATATGACAGGCCTTACGATCGTGAAATCCAGTAATATCGACAATCGTAGAAAACATGGGACAGTGCTTAGAATGTCTTCGATCGCCTATAATCACTTAGCCCAACTTATTCGTACATCAACTTGACGAGCAAAGGCTACGTCAAGCCTTGCGTCTAGGGAATGTGCCGTGCACGCGATCGACTTTGAACAACCAAGTTATTTGGGTGCCTAGACTTATGCCATAAGCCGCACGATACAACTTAGCTCGTGGGACGAGCAAAGGCTATGCCGAGCCTTGGACGATGGAACCGTGCATGCTTTATCAAGCATTTATGTGGGCGACGCCTATGACTTAGGCTAACTCACAACTTTGTGGCGAAGACCAACTTTTCCTTCTCCCAAGCCACGGGACGAAGGACCGAATGTCATTTTGAAAGCCATCGTGCAACGATTCTAAGCCGACCGTGGGACCTTGTTCATTTTCTAACTCAATCAACCCGACTTGGGATTATTCCCTTAGCTATGTGGATTCGTCTCTTTTATTATCAAGCCTACTTGTGCATTTGAAAACTTTCGTATTAATAGTACGAAGGCCAATACGAGGCAAGTTCACCGAAGACACCCACCTGTCTGAGGAGTCGCCTCGACAGAGTGGATCTTCGAACAAGCCGTTGCATGGCTAAGTCTGAACGTTGTCGGCATTTCGATTCCTCCGATTGACTGAACGGGACGGGGCACTACATCATACACCACTCAGAAAAAGTTGTCCTCGAAACTAACCGAGTACTTACTCATCGACTTATCACTTTATTCAACATTCCACCATTCTCGCACACCTTCTTCCTATACGTTTCTTCAATCCGAGCCACGCTCGCACTACTATCAATATTTTTCTTTGAAACTCACAATCTCAAAATCTTCGACCGTTTCGTTCCTACAGTCTCACTTGAATTCAATGTATCACTTAGTTGGATCGTGCACATATTTTGGGCGTCCCCAAAATACATATATTTCAACCAAGCCTCGTGATAGAGAATTCCATTATTGCAACTCGAGTCAGATCGTGCACATATTCGGACGTCCCTGATATATATACATGTCAGACGAGACTCATGAGTGGTATTTTATACTCTTGAATTATTCCATTCATCAACACCAACATCCAAACTAATCAATCCTCAAGATCACTCGTACCAATGCTAACTCTCGCAACATGGACGACTCTCCTAATCGCTAGACCATCTCTCCAGGCTAAAGTTAATTGTCAGTATTGGAATCACAGTTCCCAAACAATAATATCAATACTGACCCCATCCTATGGTCAAACCAAAGTTGATAGTACGGGACTTTCTACCCAAGCTCGCATCACTCCGATTTCTAAACTTCGAGCATAAATTTCTTCTATTTGCACTCGCAATGTTCAATCTTGGTCTCCGAGTCATTCAGCAAAGCCATCATACTTCAAGTTCTACCCAACCAAGCCTCTTATATATCGCTATCGCACGTCCAAATTTACAATTCGTATAGTCTATCTCTTCAAACACGTTCGATATAATCTACATATCCCTTCTTTCCAAGTCAAACACACTATGACACGATTTGTCGATAAACCCTAATTCTTATTCCATATTCCTAAGTCGTTTATCACAATTGACGTATTCGATCATGATTCGTCTGACTTAACAATATGTCATGCCCCAATCTCATGCAAGTCTGATTTTCTACGGTGGGCATGAAATCACTATGCGTGCTCCCGCAGAATAATCATCCTTATCGGGGTGTAACTCTTGCTTTGAGTCTAGACTAATTCATTCTTGATACGCAGATTGGATCTACTCAATCCTTAACTTTACTTAATCGTCAATCACAAGTCCAACCAATCCTCGAATTCACATTTGCATCAACCATAAATCGAAGCATACAGATTGCCACGTCCTAATTTTTCGAGTTCGATCATTCCCGTGACATGATTCACCATGTCAGCGTCCACACGGAACGATCGCCCCAAATCCGACGTAACGCATGTGCGAGGCTGGAGTTGCACTCGCACAAGACAAGATCTTCAACATTATGGTTATCAGCGCAACTATCAAGACACGATCGTTTTCATCCAACATTCATTTAGTCAAAATCCTAAGTATAACATCCGTCAGGACAATAACACTTGCACGATCGTCATTCCTCGAATTAGAGTGCCCCCGAGTTATCGCATATTGATCTTTGATACGTCTCAATACCATCGATGATATACATAACCTAACGATCATCATTTGCAACTAATTCCGAGTCGTACGACTATTGCTATTATCCGAACTGGATGATCTCCTCAATATTCAAGATCAAATTCGATCAATATTCCCGAACTATTCCCATGATCAATTCATTCAAAACCCGAAATCACGTATGCACATCTGTCTATCTCAAGTCATCGAGCAACATCTATCCCAATTCCTTATAGTCATTCTCAATATTCGAATCCTTCCCATGCATGCTATCATTCGATCGTGCTAACTTTTCGTATACGATTCATATCGATTTCCTCTATCAAGTCATCCGTTCGCTACACCTTAACTTTTTTTTCGATTCAGTTTTACCTACTCAATCATTTTGCATTTCATACTTGCACAATCACAATCCTATGTGTGTTATCCCTAGTTTGTTTTGAATCATCTTATCAAACTTTAAGACTACACTTTTACTCAATGATACTCAATCTAAGGCTTTATATACTCGTCGCTTGCTGATAGACTCATTGGCACCCCGTAATCTTCAATCAATCAGCATCCCTGAGGCTATCCCAAACACCACTCAGGGATGAAGTCATGACAAATCCTCAAAACTATCATTCGATTTACAATCGATTACTTCGAATCTCCGTTCGAATTATTCTTCAAATTCCAAGCACGCTCATCTATATCGCATCGACAATAACATCGTCGGATGGCATCCCTATCGATAGTCATCCCACTTACTCATTCGAGTCTAACTCATTCTCGTCCAACATAATTTGAATTCCGCGCTCGACTTTGCTAAGGTCGACACAACTCTTGGTGTATATGCCCAGCCCGACTTAGCCAATCGTGCCTATTTCAAGTTAACTTTTGTTCAACCAAATCTTCTATTGTACGATTTTGCAAAATATATAGACTTATTGTATGGACATCCCATGGGACATTTGAGGGAGAGCGCACCAACGATATCGATTTCGAAACAACAGAGTTTGTGGAACATCATCGAAGTTAAAGAATTCAATTGAAAGTCCAAGGACGTAAAGCCATGCTCTGATACCATTATGTCACGCGCCGCTCCCTTAGGAGCGATCATCCTCGCTAAGGCGTGATGCCGTGTGAGCCTAGATTGCGCTCACGCAAGACAGATTCCATAACGGCCGATTACAGGCTAAGCGACGGGATTGTCGCACAGAAGTCCCAAGCGGAGACATTGATACAGCAGCAAAAATTTAAAGCAAAACACAAGTCATACAAAACACTCTTTTATTTATATTGAAACAAAGATTACAATGTGGCGCAAGGCCAAGATTACAATCACTCAAGCTCACTCTTCTCACATTACAAGTCACTCTGCTCTCTCTCCTCTCTCAATACAATTTGAGTAGGCAAGCGAAAGCTTTAGATAGACGATGTCCATATATTTTGTTCCGTATAAGTCCAGACTCCATGCGGCCACACGCCTTGAATCGTCAAGGAAGTCTGTGCCTCGACGCATCCAAACGAGCTCCGCGCCACGAGCTTCTACCTGTGCCTGCACATGAAAACTGTGTGGATTTCAGTACTCAACTGTACTGGTGGAATGAGCTCCTCGCCTACCCATACAAAACCAACACGTTCATTTACTTTGTGCAACATAATTCCTTTACGATTGTCTTTCTACTCTTGCCTTAGGATCAGTTTTAGGACATAGACTCTCGGCCTATTTTGTGTCTCTAGACCATCCTGTGCCTTGCAACTAGCAACTTACTTATACTTTGCCTCTAAACCCTTCTCGTGTCAACTTATCAAGTCGTGTTTGCCTTTCGGCCAATACTCAAAGACGCAACTACACGATAGTACCCAATTTTCATGTGACCATGCTACATCCATATTGAGGCCGTACCTACCATATTGCCGCCTCGCGGCTCTCATCGCTTTTAATCACCAACCGACTCAACCAAGACTTGTGAACTCAACCAACTTTGCCTTGCGGCGCTTCCTCGAACGACTCAAACCCAACTTATGCAACTCTATCCAACAACTTAAGACTCGACGCCACATCTCGTGCCGAAGCACGGTGTCTGCGTTGTAACCAAATCTTAGGCCCAAACATTATCTTTTGATCGTGTACATGTTCAACTCAACTTTAATCTAAAGGCACACACGCGGATTGCCGCCCATGCCGACTCATCTATATGAAAGGTCACTAGCGCCACAAGCTATCATGGACTCTATAACTTTTGTTAGACGGGCACCCCTTTCAGCGCAAGTAACGAGCCCTACTGCAAGTCCCCGCCTAACCCATGCTATCATCCAGCACAGCTATTTACATATTTCCTACGAATCAGTTCCTTGGCCGCTGGGTTGCCGTTCGAGGAAACCTTTCTCTTGTCTACAAGTTGTCTAATGACCATGCAAGACTCGACTCGAACTGATGTCTCACATAGTCATTGTTCTTCTAATGTTACCATCTCTCTCAGGGCCAAGTTCAACACTTCTCACATCTGAGACCTCCTCGACGACCCATGGTCGCGAGCATTCTTTCTTCTTGCCCTATCATTTCATTCGACTTAGGAACGACTATTTAAAAGTCCTTCTTCCAACTCAATTTAATCAACCGTCGCCCATGCCTTAAAAACATTAAGTCCGTGACATCGTGTCTTAAACCAACTTGAACTCTATACGACACTACCGCCCAAGTCATACTCTATATGATAGGCCTTACAATCGTGAAACCCAATAATATCGACAACCGTAGAAAACATGGGACAGTGCTTAGAATGTCTTCGATCGCCTAGAATCACTTAGCCCAACTTATCCGTGCATCAACTTGACGAACAAAGGTTGCGTCAAGCATTGCGTCGAGGGAATGTGTCGTGCACGCGATCGACTTTGAACAACCAAGTTATTTGGGTGCCTAGACTTATGCCACAAGCCGCACGATGCAACTTAGCTCATGGGACGAGCAAAGGCTATGCCAAGCCTTGGACGATGGGACCGTGCATGCTTTATCATGCATTTATGTGGACGATGCCTATGACTTAGGCTAACTCACAACTTTGTGGCGAAGACCAACTTTTCCTTCTTCCAAGCCACGGGACGAAGGACCGAGTGTCATTTTGAAAGCCATCGTGCAACGATTCTAAGCCGACCGTGGGACCTTGTTCATTTTCTAACTCAATCGACCCGACTTGGGATTATTCCCTTAACTATGTGGATTCGTCTCTTTTATTATCAAGACTACTTGTACTTTTGAAAACTTTTGTATTATTAGTACGAAGGCCAATACGAGGCAAGTTCACCGAAGCCACCCACCTATCTGAGGAGTCGCCTCGACCGAGCGGGTCTTCGAGCAAGCCGTTGCATGGCTAAGTCCGAATGTCGTCGGCGTTCCGATTCCTCCGATTGACTGAACAGGATGGGGCACTATAAATTCTAACTATAAATAGTTGGGGGCAGCTAATCATTCCGGCAAACAATTATAATATTTTTTGAGATTTTACTACATGGATAGATTTTTAGGATTATTTAGTAATAGTCTCATATAATATATGATGTTAGAATTTGGGTCTCGTTACATCATAACATACAACTTATGGATATAGTTACAACAGATCTGTACGAGAAATTGGATTCTGAGATATATACAAAGGTCCTTAAAGGATTTCGTATGACTGATCTAAATAGTTCTAGATCTCGGAACACGCTCTCAAACAGGTGGGACGTTCACTTTATAGCTTGAAACAATCCAAATGGATGTGATACAACTGCCGAAGTGAGTATTTGATCAATTAGAGATATATGAATAGTAAAGTATGCATTTGCCTATTCATCAATAAATTATATTTCAAATTTGCAATTGTAGCAGTCTATGTCAATGCCATAAATCTCATTAGGACTCTTGAAGAGCTACAGATAATTGTTTCACACCTAAAGTCAAAATTTGAGATGAATGGTATGGAATAAAAAAAAGAGATTTTGCTTAGGCATGAAACTTGAGCATTGTACCATTGGTGGTTTGGTTTAGCAATCAATTTATACCTCGAAGGTGTTACGTCGAATTAGCATAGATAAGACAAAACCCTCGAGTACAAGTATGATCGTCCGTTCTCTAGATGCTAAAGGAGACTCATTCCGTCCTAAGGAAGACGATGAAGAGGTAATGGAACATGAAGTTCCATATCTAAGTACAATAGACGTTTTATTGTACTTGGCTATGCACTAGACCAAATATCTCATTTGTTGTGAATCTCTTGTCAAGATTTAGCATTGAGCTAACACACCGCCACATAAATGATATTAAAGATATCTTTTTCTTCTTCTTACCTTAATGGTACTATGGACATGGGCTTATTCTACCATATGTATCTCATAATGGATTAAACCCTTTGATCCTCATAGACATGAATAATCTATCCAAGTTGTTCGATACGAGTTTCGACCTGACACTGAACTAATTTATACTAATTACATTATTATCTAAATTATTACAATTACATAGTTACAGAAAAATAGGATTAAGTAATAGTATCAAAAATAAAGACGAAAGTCAACACGGGGCACAAAGCCGTCATTGAGCAAGGAATACTTGCCTTGATCGAGAGCTCAATTAGGTACGCAAGTCTTCAAACAACGATCCAATCCACTGTATAAGCTTATACGACCATCGAGGTCTTCGAATCAAAATTGAAAATAATATTAAATTACAAAAATTAGCACAAAAACAAATATTAATTTAAAAAAGGCTGGGCAGAGCGTTATACCGTTTTGATCTAATGGACAACGAGGTAACATGAGCACAAAATTTGAGGTAGAGTCCAATTAGATACACAAATAAAGTGCCCCCCAAGCAAATAGGATACAACACTCAAAGTGGGGCCTATAACCAAGGGAGGCCTGCAAATCGAAGGTGGCATATGGATCGAGACGACATACATTGTCCATGTCTAGTGCACTACTCGAGACTAGGGTGTAAGCCCCTAGATTTCAAAAAATAGTTTTTTATAATTTTCAATAGTATTTATATACGGATACGTATTTTATAGTGTATTTCGTATTTTCTTGATTTTCGTAATGCTTTAAAAATTTTCCTAACTTATAGATTTTTTCTTGGCCAGCATACCGCCGGTGTACCGGTGTATACCGACGGCATACCGCCCAGACATGTTTTCTATACTTTAGATATTTTCGGTTTTTGATATTTTCGTGAATAGTGTTTCGAATATTTTCATGAATAGTGTTTTCGATATTTTGATGAATAGTGTTTAGATATTTTCGTGAATAGTATAGATGCACCATATTACCCAATGGATATTTGGTTTTGTTTGAATGGCCATAATTGACTTAGATTTTGACATGGATCACGATCCGACGTCTAAGATTAATTCCCCCTTCTATATATACCCTTTCACTTTCTCTCTCCTCTCTCTTTTCATTCTCTTCACTCTCTTTTCATTTCTTCTTCCTTTCTCTTCCCTTGGAGCTTGCCAAGAGCTTGGCCTTGAGGTCTAGAGTGTGGTTTCGTACCCCTCTTGGTGGAGGAGTAGAAGATTAGGCTTGGAGCTTAACCTAGGCAAGTGCATCTTGCTCATAAGTGACATGACCATACTTTATTTTTGTTTTCTATAGAAACTAAAGTTTTATTGGCCTATAATTTGCTTCTTTAAATTGTTAACATGTTTAGTATATAGCACTTTTGGTTTTGATCGACAGTATTGCGTAGATCTGAGTTTCTAGATATGATTTTCAAGTATTTTGAGGTTTTGATCTATCAAATGTTTTGATTTGTGAAAATTAATACTTCCATGTTGTAGGAAATTCAATTCTATTCAATTTTGACTTTTGAAAGTCCGAATTTCGATTTAAAACGAAGTTTTTATGGCCGAAACAAGTTTTGAGTTCAAAAATCAACTTTCTGTGACGGTTCGGAAAATCCGTCGAAAATCCGCGGAAATCCGTCGAAAAATCCAAACTTTCACCACAAAACTTGCTGTGACGGAACGGAAAATCCGCCGGTAATCCGCTGTAATTCGTCGGATAATCCGGTTAGGCTATTTTGAATTTTTTATATATATTTTAAGTGCTGTAAAAATTCTAGAAAAATTGTATTTAAATACTATGTTAATTTAGCTAATTTATTATAATTTTTCAGCATTTAATAAGTACTTTTGGTATTTTATAAAAATAGGAAAACAGAGCTCATTTTCAGGATACATATGTTTGTTGATTTTTAATAAATATTTATGAAGGTTTATAAATTCCAAAAAAAATAGTATAAATTTCTATAATTAACAAGGATCATTTTGGTACTTTATTTCATGAAAAATTGAGCTTTTTGTCTATCTCAAAATTTGTTGGAACACAATGTACAATTTGATTTATTTATTGAATAGTTACGACTTGCAATGTTTTGTGTTGTTTGAGTTATTGTAGTATTGGACCATCCCCTACACTAGTGTAAAGACCCTAGAAAGTTAGTTTGGATATAGTGTCACTCCACATTAGACTTTTATGCTAGGTTCCCACTTGGCTAGTATCCAGTTAGGAGTCGTGTCTCACCACTAGTGTAATATTGAACATAGCTTAGAACTGAGTTTGTATATCATTATTGACAGGACACCAGGCATCTATATCTTTGTACTAGTATTCTTGCTTTGCTCGAGGCAAGTACATCTACAAACTCATTTACTGTCTTTTAATGCTAGAACATGTATTAACCCTGTTAAAATACTGATCTTTGAGGTAGCAAGTTATGTCTTCACATGTTGTATCACTTTCAGTACCGGCCATGCTTAGAACAGTTATCATATCTTCACATGCTTCTTACTGGTTCCCCGTACATGTTTTACTATGCTTATATCTGCTCCGAGTATTCACATGTTTTACTGCTATCAGTACCTACCGTGCTTTATACCGATCTCAGTAGCTCTTACATGTTAGAACCTGGGTTATGGGGAAACTGATAGTAGAGTACGTGATCATGCCCCCTCTACAGTATCGAGCAAAGTTTCATTTTATATGTTACTGCACCGTAGGCCTTTATCTCAAAGATGTATTTGTGCGTATGTACATCTATCGCCTTTACACTTGTACGGAAGTACATTTCATTATGTGCCCCTGCACATTGTACATCTATTGACGATCACGTACCTGCTACAGTTTTAAACATTACATATACATCTGTCTCTATGACATATGTATCCTTGCCATGATAGATTATGAGTCACATCATGATTCCAGATATGCCATGTTCCATATGTTACTATGATACTGTGATCCCAGTTGTACCATGAGGCCATGTTCCCAAGTATTTCCTGTTTTATAGACTTATCACACCGTGTTTCTTGTTGTACATCTCTTTCATTATATGTTCAGTATTTTAGTTGTAGAGGTTGTACTTGCTCCCGTCCTGACAGGATAACGTTGTAGGTTCACTTTCCGAGGAGGAAATGCTATGTGATACATATTATGGCACCGATTTTGAGGACCTGGCCTTAGCTCCAAAAGAGGCCCCAGTGGAGAACCTTGCTTAGATATTTGTCATGTGTTTTGAGACTTACTTTGTTTTGGACTTATATTTGGATACTGGACTTTGTCTCCAGTTAGATACTTATAAAGTGTATTATTAAGTCTGTGCTTATGTTACCTTCGCTTATAGATGCTGTGTTGTGATGAACTTTTAAATATGATTTTAGAACTGTTAGCAGCTTAGATCCTTTATTGTCTATTCTTAGAACAGCTTACTACGCTTTAACAAGCGTAGGCTGGACATGGCTCAGCCCGGCCCAACAATTTGGGTAGCGGGTCGTGACCTAGGGTGAGCATATAACGGTTGGAAACCGAAAACCGAACCGAACTGAAATATAACAATCGGTTCAATTTTTTTTGTCATAGGTTCAGTTTTCAGTTTAAAGATTTGAAAACTTGAAATATAGGTTCACTTTTTGGCTCTTGGTCCAAATAATCGAATCGAAAACCGATTTAGATTCAGTAATTTACCAAACCACCCTTAATTTATATGTAGTAATGTTTTCGCTAATCTTATCTAAGTGTACTCTCTCCTTCCATATTCTCTGTTGACACTTGTCGTTTCTTCTTTGAGTGCCCTCTTTCTACCCTTAATTTATATATTAATTTTTTTTACTCTCTATGATTGTAATAATTCATAAATACAACAATGTCAGATTTTTTTTTTTTTTAAGATCTTAAATTTAAATGGTTCATTTGGTAAAATATGAAGGTCTGACCTGCTCATAAAACCGTTGTTTTGTTCGATTTTTTTTATGAAAACAGATCAGTTTTCGATTTTGAGAAATATGATTTACAGTTATTTCGATTTTTATATATTTGGTTATGTTTGAACCGAACCGAATCGTTGATCATCCCTACTCGAGACATCATACTGCTCAAGGAAGTGTGTCGCTCGAGGCATAGCGTCGACGAGGCCTAGGGTGGAGGGAGAAGAGACAACGACGTTGTGACCAGCGAAGAGGACGATGAGGAGAAGAGCAGGGAAGGAGGGCAACGACGATAATCAAGACTTGTGCAGACCGAAGGTTAGGAGATGGGGGTTTTGGTGGGGAGCCCGAACAGAGGGAAATGAGGAGAGCTCAGAGGAGAGGCAGAGGGAGGTGGTGGCAATTATGGTGGTGAGAGCATGACAAAGAAGGAGGACGAGGGTGGCTGCGATGGCATAGTTGGCAAACGCGTTGGAAGAGGAGATGGAGAAGGGGAAGGAGGAGGCAACGACGACAATCCTCGGCCTGGAGTATGTTGTCACTGCTCGAGGTCGGGGGAGAGGGAGAACATAGGTGAGAGAGAGAAAGATAGATTGACTTGGGGTGGGGGTGTTGTGAGCTCATGGAAAAAAGGGAGATAATAATAATAATAATAATAATAATAATAATAATAATAATAATAATAATTATTATTATTATTAACAAAAATCATAGTAAACAACAACAACAACAATAATAATAATAATAATAATAATAATAATAATAATAATTTTAATAATAACAATGATCATAACAATTATTAATAATAAATAACAATAATAATAGGAGAAGGACACGATGAGACGAACTTAGGATCAAGGATTAACCATGGTTAGTGAGTAACCATGGTCTTGATCGATTATGATCCTACGAAATTGCAAAACTAAAATCACCAATTGAATAAAAGCAAGAACCCTATTTCTGAAATTAAATATTAATAATTTTTAAGAAAAAAAATTGAAATCTCCGAAATACGAAAGCACATTAATATAACATATCCAAAGGATAGGGGTATACCATCCAATGTTATACGTGGGACCCGGTACACCGGACTTGAATGGGTAAACTCGACCCGAACCCGTTAGGCCTATGAGTCGCATATTAAATCCAGTCCGACCCCGACTTTGTAGTAAGTCGGTTCGATCCTGAGTGTTGACTAGGCTTGGGCCGAGCCAACCTGGATTTGATCGGACCAATCCCAGGGCGGGCTTGGCACCACCTGACCTACAATACGCCTTTGTATCACGGAGGTGCGATCCTTCTGCTTAATATTTAGCAATCCCTTAGGGGACGTTTGGTATGCGGAATACTATATAGCCGGAAATTCTATATTTCCGGGAATCAAATTCCAAGGAATTAAATTCCCTGGAAAATTACATTCCCATGTTTGTTGACAATATAAATATTCCCGGGAAAAAAATAAAAAATAATAATAACGAAAAAAATGAACAAATATAAAAAAAAATCGGTAAAAAACGACAAAAAATAGGTAAAAACGAAAAAAATGGTAAAAACGACAAAATAACAAAAAAAGATGAAAAACGACAAAAAACGATGAAAAACGACAAAAATCGGTTAAAACGACAAAAATGACCAAAAAAATGACAAAAAATGTATAAACGACAAAAAAAAAAAACAAAAAAAGGGTAAAAACGACAAAAATAACCAAAACACGACAAAAACGACATAAAATCGGTAAAAACGACAAAAAAGCCAAAATGCCGCAAAAACGACAAAGAACAACAAAAAATCGGTTTAAACGACAAAAAAATGACAAAAAAAAATCGGTTAAAAAACGAAAAATTTCGGTTAAAAACAATAAAAAATCGATTAAAACGACAAAAAATAACCAAAAAGCGACAAAAACGAAAAATAATCGATAAAAATGACAAAAAAGGACAAAAAAATCGGTTAAAACGACAAAAAAATCGGTTAAAAACGACAAAAAAGGTTAAAAACAACAAAAAAATCGGTTAAAACGCCAAAAAACCAAAAAGCGACAAAAACGAAAAATAATCGATAAAAACGACAAAAAGGGACAAAAAATCGGTTAAAAACGACAAAAATCGGTTAAAACGACAAAAAATAACCAAAAAAAACGACAAAAAAAGGATAAAAGCGACAAAGCGACAAAATTGACAAAAAATGCCATTAAATCAGAAAAAATGACAAAAAGCGACAAAAACGACTAAAAAACGACTAAAAATCGGTAAAACAACAAAAAAGTTACAAAACGACAAAAATCGCTTAAAACAAAAATTGATAAAAAAAACGACAAAAACAAAATTGGGTAAAAACGACAACAAATAATCAAAAGTGACAAAATAGGTAAAAACGACAAAAAATCGCTTAAAACGACAAAAATTGGTAAAAACGACAAAAAGCGATAAAAATGACAAAAATAATCAAAAGTGACAAACACAAAAATTGGGTAAAACGACAAAAATCGCTTAAAATGATAAATTGGTAAAAACGACAAAAATGACAAAAAAGCGATAAAACGACAAAAAAAGAAAAATTCAAACAATCAAAATTGATCAAAAAAGAACAAAAAATTTAGACAATTTTTTTTTTTTCCGGGCAAAAAAAAAATACCCACCTATTCTCAAGGGATAGAATTACCATGTCTTGTGGGTAAACTATTTACCCGAGTATTTATAATTTCCGGGAATAAATTTTTTATAAGCCAAACAAACGTGGTAATAGATTTCTCATCTTAAATTTTTCTGGGAATAAAAAAAAAATACCGCGTACCAAACGCCCCCTTAATAATTAGGTTTTCCCCCTTTAATATTAGTTGATATCCTTGATTTCAGCTATTGCTGAAACCCTCATGGGTTTGGATTTTCAAATTCGAGAGGACAAGCGTGCGCAAGTATGAGCCCGAGATTGTAAATATTCTGCTCGGGGAACTCCCAGTTCATATTTATTTATTTATATATTTATGAAGAAAATATCATTACACAAATAAATATATACAATTTGTAAATTTACTAGACAAATTCAATTTGATAGTAAACTCACTGTCACTGAGCTACGATTTTTTGTTTTGTTTGGGATACATTTAATGATCTTATAAACAAGTTCAAGTTGGAGAAGCTTGCATATAAACCGAGTAGGCTACTGGCAAGCCAAACTTGAGCTAAAGAGCGTAGATTTCATTTTTTAGGCTCAACTATCACTATTATCGCAACTTATTAGCCTTTTGTTTTATTGGACTTTGTTAGTTTTTTTTCGAGTTGTCTCACCTAACAATTAACACAAGACGTGATGGTTGGACAATTTTGCTCCTAACCACAGAAAAATTATTTGACTTTATTTGTATTTGTATAACTATACCATATTTATCCTTTAAACCATAACCATAACCATGATCTTTCCTCCCTTACACCTAGCGGTGGGTAGGGGATGGAGGAAGCACAACAAGACGTATTAGGATCGAAGAAGAAGACAAAATTTGCATAGAGGGAGAAAATCTCTACTATTATAATGCAGTTTGAAAACGGTTAAAAGTGAGCCGTTCAAGTCTTTTGTATATCAAGCACTAATTAGTTAAAAAAATAATCTTCCACTATATAATGAGGCTTCAAAACGGTTCAAAAGTGAGCCGCCTAAGTCGTTATTATATCACGGACCATCTTATTTTTTTAAAAATTATGTAAACAAATGTTAAAAATAGTTTAAAATTGTTATATATATATATATACAACATGAGGAATTAAACTCAACCAAATAAGAAGAATACCTCCTACCTTAACCACATGAGTTAGAAAAATATTTGACTATAAATAAATAATATTCTTATTATACGTATTATTCGTGCAAAGCAAGTGCATTTACTAGTTATTATAATTAATCATCACCAATACATATCTTTATGTATATTCTCACATAAAATAATCTAAAGTCTTATGACTAACTGTAAAAATAATTTAAAATTCTTACAACTAGTTAAACACACACACACACACACACACACACACACACACACACACGCATATATATATATATATATATATATATATATATATATATATATATATATATATAAAACTAACTTTGTTATATCTAAATATATATACAAAGTTCTACAAACAAAAAATAAAAATAAAAATATATTCAATCATCTAAACATATATTCAAAGTTCTACAAAGAACAATTTTTTAATTAAAATATATTTAATATTTAATTATATTTAAACTAACTACGTAATATATATATATATATATATATATATATATATATATATATATATATATATATATATATATATATCCAAAGTTCTAATTTAATATTTTAATAATTTTTTATGCATCCGTATTGCACGTGCGTTACTAGTTACCACAATAAAATAATACAGTTAGAATAGTTACTACTATAGAGTAATGCAATTAGAAAAGAAGATGATGGAGTTGTGTAATGAGGATAAACTTATGTTCTAATACCAACTGAATTTTTTTAATAGTTTAATATATTTAAATGCAAAAGTAGAAATTCAAAATATTTAAGTGCTTGTTAGGTAATATATAATATTATCTAGAAATAAATATGGTAGATAAAGACAAAATTCGACTAGATTTATTTAGATAAATTAGATAATTCTTTTTAACTATATTTATTTAGATAAAAGTAGAAAAGATTGACAGTATATCTTATTTTAAATTTCAAGTTAAAAAAACAAAATAAATCCAATATCCATTTACATGCCTAAGAAACTACTACTAATTATCAGAATCCCACCAAAGTCCCTAATCCCCATCCCCTAAAAAACCCCCTTTCCCTCCTCAATAATCACCCGCCAGCCTAAATAAACGGTCCTGATTCCCCCACGTCTCTAAAGCCCTTCATCTACCGTCCGTTCCCAAACAAAACCCTCTCCAAACTCTTCTAAACCCTCCTCCCAAAAAACTTGTTTATAATACTCTCTTTGTTCTCTCTCTCTATCAAACCCTAATTTTTCTCTCTACCAAATTTCTAGGGCTAGGGTTTGACCATGGAGAACTCTTCGTCCGAACTAACGAAATTGTTCGTCGGGGGGATCGACGACGCCATGACGGAGGAGGAGATCGGGGACTACTTCAGTAAGTTTGGGGAAGTGAAGGAAGTTGTCATCGTGAAGGAGAGGGGCACCGGGAAGTGCCGCCGGTTCGGCTTCGTCGAGTTCCTGGACACGAACTCGGTCGAGGCCGCGCTCAGGGAGGAGGGGGAGAAGGTGATTGCTGGGAGAAAGGTGAGATTTTTATTAGCACCCTTTCGTTCTGGACTCGGAAAGATGTGTTCTTTCGGTCTATTAGTAGAGAAAGATGCAACCTTTAGTCTTACTGTTAGAGCTTTCTTTAGCGTATTGTTATTGATTCGCAAAGAGACTGGAGGAAATAAGTCGATTTTTTTTTTTCAACTCTTTCCTTGGTTTCTTGATTGTGTTAGAATTTTATTCTTAGTTATAAGTGGAATTGTTTACTTCTTTCTACAAGATTTGTTCTTTCATTGCGTTGTCGTGTAATTTCAGAGAAAGATGCAATTGTTCTTTATTTTCAGTTTTTCCAATGCGGAATTCTAGTTTAATTTTCTTTTTTGGTACTTAATATATCATTCTAAAAAAAATAGAACGTTCTAAGGAATATTATGGGAAATATTGAGAAATATGGAGAAAGAGAAGACTTCCTTCTTCAATCTCTCGAGTTAAGTGTGCTTGTAAATTTATTATTAGTTATTTAACATGTAGATTTCTTACTTCTTTGGAGAAGATGTAGTTTGGAGAAGATGCAGAGGGGTTTCATATAGAATGGTTTATTGGTTCTGGAGGAAATAACTAATTTATGAATTTTCCCATTGTTGTTTGTGATTGGTTAGATGCAGTGTTGTATCTGTGTCACCGTGTTGGTAACTTGGTATAGTGAACGTGTTATGTTGTTTAGAACAAATTTAACACTTTCTTTATTGTATTGTTATTGATTTGCAAATAGGTTGGGGGAAAGAAGTCCACATAAAAGATTTTCTTTATTTTTGGTTTCAACTCTTGTATTATTAGTTATAAAGTGGAATCTTTACTTCTTTTGTTTTGTATTTTTTATTGGTATTTACTTAAGAGTCTAATTGCATACAAATATGTTTCATGGAGTTTTTGTAGTGTGAACCTTTGTCTGTAAAAAGCGATAGAAATTTTTTCAGGTCTAATATGAACATGTTACTTTGTGGAGGGAAAGTTTAGATCTTTTGATTCCAATGATGTTGGTGAAAGAAAGTTGAAGTGAAAGGTTTCTTGTTTAAATTCTTTGTTGGGTTTCTTTGATTGGTGAGGAATTACATTGTTAGTTACATGTGGAATCCTTCTTTGGTGGGCGAAGAGGAGGGGGTATCTAGAGACAATGGTTCCATCATTGTCGGGGAATGAGTGTTCTATATGTGCAGTTTTCTAGTTGATACCCAAAGAGGTTGGTGGAAGAAAATTGAGTAGAAGGATTCTTTTTGGGGTTCGATTGTGTGATGGAATGACATTGTTAGTTACATCTGGAACCCTTCATCTGAATTAAGATGGGTATCCTGGAGAGGATGGTTCCAATTTTTGTTGGCCAAATGGGCGTGGGCGTTCCTTATTTGCATTTTCATTCTTGTCTAATTCTCTTGTATTAATTTTTGTTGGCCAAGTGGGCATCGGCGTTCTTTAGTTGCATTTCCATTCTTCATCTTCTAATTCTCTTGTATTTTTTTAACAAGAGTGGCTGTAATGCTGGCAGTGAAAGAATAATATTCCTGTCCGATAATGTTATATCATGCAAAATAGTCTAGCGGAAGATGGAGAAAGATAAGATTTCCTCCTTCGATCTCTTGCATTAAATGTGTTTATAATTATATTGTTAGTTATGTTTGTTATGTGAATTTCTTACTTCTTTGGTGAACATGGCAGAAAGGGTTCATATAGAATAGTTTATTGTTGTTGGAGGAAATAGCTAGATTTATGTGTTTGCCATATATTTCGTTTTGGGAAAGTACTCCTCGGCTATTTTTGAATTTGTTTATTATAAATTCATTATGTAGCGACTCTAATGGTGCACAAATTCTTTCTGAATTTCGTTATTATATATTTTGTTTTAGAGGCTTATATTTCTCTTGAATTATATTGCTTTGTTGTATTTTCCTTGATATCTCTTGTTTGGTTAAGTTGGTTGAAGATTCTGGTGGATCTTTCCTTTCAACTATTAGTATGATAGTAGTTTTAATCGTATGTTTTTCTTTTCTTCCACAAACATTAAGCTGGTTCTTTTAATCGTATGTTTTTCTTTTCTTCCACAAACATTAAGCTGGTTCATAATATTTTTTCTTCTTCTAAGGTTTTCATTTCTTTTTTCATATCAAATCATAGCCTAGCATTATGTCATGCTCTATTTTTTCTTCATAATTCTCCTTGTATTTTATTAAGCTATCTTTTAGCTATAGGCCGTTAAATTTGCCTATGTTGACTATATATCACTCAAATTATATATAACACATGGAAAGACACTAAGGCCTCGTTTGGTTCACGGAATGGAAAGGAAAGGAAAGGAAATCAATTCCTTGTCATTTGCCTTTCCTTTGGGAAATTGTTATTCCTATCTATTTTTCTTTCCCGTGTTTGGAAAGTCCAAGGAATTTAGTTAAGTGATTTCTTAGTGTGGGAAAGTCAATCCTTGGGTGGGTCGAGGGAACCATTTCCCCCCTATTTTCCCTCCCTTTGGGAATCATTTTACTTTCCTCCCCCTTTCCTTCATGCATCCAAACATAGGAAAGGACTAACTTTCCTTGCCTAAGGCTATGATTCCGTGAACCAAACGTGGGCCTAAGGGTATTAATGTCGGGCAAATGATTACAGTGCTGTGTTGGTGGCTGGGGCCGTCTCTCGAATCTCAAGGGCATCAGCCAAACACCAATATTTGGGGTACCTATTTTGGAGTTTAATGGCTCAATATCTTAAAATCCCAAAGTATCATCATTTTATAACTTTTTTCAAAAGAAAAAATGGCAAAGAAACTTGAAATAATTATTAGGTAAACTAGAGGAAAAACCTGTGCACATTTCTAACATGTTCCGTACATAAAATGACAATCTCGTCATAAATAGTCAGTCGTCCAAGGTTTTACTAAAATGTTGCTTCTGGGTATAAGACGACAGTAATACCTCTGATTTAAAGTTCTTATATATATATATATATATATATATATATATATATATATATATATATATATATATATTCAACGATAAATGCCAGTAACGGATGAGTGTTATTCATTTCCTGTGGAGTTTTTTTGCAGCAGGTTACAATTTCAATTTCATATGCTTATTACGAGATAAAAATTAGTGAACTACATTTCAATTTGTTGTCTTTTTTTATAATAGCATGCCTACCACTTAGTTTATTTTCCATTGTTATGATTTTACAGGTAGAAGTGAAAAGAGCAAGGCCCAGAAACGAACAGCGGCGAAACTACCAATCTGCGCAACACCAATCTCCAATTCTCAGCCCACACGAAAATACAGGGCTAAGCAATAATGCTGCTAATAGTCATTTTAACAATGGATATCTTACCACGAAGATTTTTGTAGGTGGACTAGCTTCTAGCATCACAGAAGATGAGTTCAGGAGTTATTTTGAGAAGTTTGGTAGGATTACTGATGTGGTTATTATGTACGATAAAGCAACTGGAAATCCAAGAGGGTTTGGATTTATTACTTTTGATTCGGAGGAGGCTGTAGACAATGTGTTGGAGAATAATTATCATCAGTTGAGTAATAGAAGTGTAGAGGTAAAGCGAGCAGTGCCCAAGGTTGGCAATAACCCTAACATGTACAATTCCTATAATTATAGTAACCGTGGTTCGAACATGGCTGGTGGAACAGGGTCTTTTGAGGATCACCAAAATGGGCATTATCCATCATACATTGCCGGCAATGGGTTTTATCCTGCTTATGCACCACCTGTTTCAGGAGTTTATTATGGACCAACTGCTTTTGGAGGTGGATATGGTTATGGTGGAATGGGTTATGGACCCCCATGTTCAAGGACTGCATTTAATGGCCCATGGATGGCGAGGCGAAATATGCCTTGTGGTGCTACTATGTATCCTTACTATCCAGGAATTGGCGGTGGTTATATCACTGGTGGGGGATACCATGGAGGGGTATGGCCTGGTAATGGCAAATTGAATCAAGGTGGTGACAATGTACAAACAACAGAAGATACGACAACAACAGACGTCGAAAGTGTGAAGTTAGATGATCAACAAACATCGTAATTGGTAAGAATAATAACAATTTTACACGAGTACACGTTCTTTTGGTTTCCTCTCTTTTATTTGGTTCTATGTTATATGTCACTATATGCAGCTTATAGGATTTCATGTGTTCCATAGGCCTCTTCACCAGTTTAATATGAAACTATTGAAAGGAATTATTAGTCCATGTGGCCTTTTCAGTGTGTTATTCTGAACACACAAAATTTAGTGTATGAAAGAAACTTCGTCGAAATAGGTAGAGGAGACAAAACTTTCCAAAAATTTTATGTCCCAACACATTCTACTAGACCGTCTGGTGGAATTGAAGTAACCCCAAAATTTGACAGACCGTCTGGCTGAAATCAAGCATGTTGTGTGTTTGTAACGGCTAATGACAAAATCTGGCGGAAATCAAGCATGTTGTGTGTGTTTGTAACGGCTAGTGGCAAAAATGTGTATGTAATAACAAGTAGATACAAACACACACATGTTTGATTTTCGTCAGGCGGTCTAGCGGAATTTGGGTTTGCTTGAATTCAGCCAGGCGATCTGGCGGAGCATGCACATATTCTCCCAGACCGTCTGACGGAAGGGTTTAGGCATAAATTTTTTTGGTATTTTTGTCTCCTTTGGGTATTTCAACGATTTTTTTTTCATACACAAATTTTCTATTCTGAATATATTGGATTATCTCCTCGTTAGTATCATACCAAAGTTACCTTGATAGTTTCCTTTGTTGCAATGCGATGTATAATTCTGTTTATGTTTTGTGAACACAAACAACAGCCAACCCGTGTACCTACCAAATGTATCAAGGTAGTAAATCATTGTCCCTTTGAGGCTTAACTTTCTTATTTTTGGCCTTTCAACGGATGGACCCTCTGGTTAAAGGACTTCTACCTGGATAGATGTTCCTAAATAGTAAAATGAGGAGAAAGGGTTAGCAAACCCCCCCACCCCCACCCCCCCCCCCCCCCCCCCCCCCCTAGCTTAACAGATTCTAGGCCAAATGTATAGAGGACCCTTCCCTCAAAATCTTGTTTCTTAAACCGCCAGTTGCTCTAAGAACCCGGATTAAGGATGCTTCTTAGCCTGCTGCCAAACGCATTCGATCACTGTTGGTGGGGAAAATGCAGGCTAATTACATTTTTACAATATTTAGTCAATTGACAGACAAGATGGACCATAAGAAATTTAGATTGGAAAGAATCAATTCAATGGGATGATGAATTGATCTTTTTGTGTCTCCTGTCAAACTAGTTGGTTCAATGTCTTGCAATGTTTCCTAGATAAGCCTACGTGGTCGAACCCCTACTTCCCCTCCCACAAGTTATCATGAATTCAGTACTGCAAAATTAGAGCAAACCTTGGCTGGAATTCCAACCTAAAACTCTGGATATCATTTATATCTTGTGTCAAGAATGTGTTTCTGGAATGATACTCCCAGTGCTCATTCCTCAAATTTGATATCAGTCGTTGACCTTATCCTGCAGAACATTGTCCAAATGTCTGTAGAAGTCATGCTATGCCTGACTGTGTTACAGTAACCCAGCTTTTCGAAGCTGCAGAACAGTATTCTCAGGCACGACCAAATAACTGCATATTGATCTTATAGATGTTCAAATCTTGATGATATAGATCTCCAAATGCATGAGAGATTGGACCTCTTTCTACTTCGTTTATTTCTCAGTTTTTCATGTCCTAGGCCTGTTGCTGATTCGCTGAATTCATGAACTGAACCACTAGGCTGTAATGCTGGGAGAATATAGTAGGTTCAATCACACCGGTTATAGACCTTACTTGAACCTGACCTAATGTGATAGGGTTTAACACAAGTCACTTTATTAACGGGCTAATCTGACTCTACATCCTTGAGTTCAAGGTATTTGGCTTGCTTCCAGGTATAATTAGGTGAATCTGCTTGCACACCTGGGCTTAACTGCAGATTAAACAGAATGTTGTCTTTACTCATGCTGGGTTAAGGTTTGGTTGGCTCTATAGACAATCTTCTGACGAACTAATGCTTGAAAAGTTCTAGATAGTTTCCAAGCATAAGTACTAACATAGATATGACATTGATGTATTCTTAATAACATGTTTAAGATATTTAGTTGGGTCCAATTAATTGAATAGCCCTAGCCTTGAAATAATTCATCTTTTGGTCTTTTCGGAATTATGTACCTTTGTAGCTTGTTTATTTTGAGAGCGTATCAATCTAGGTAAGCTTTGTGGCATTAAATTCTGTCTTCCATTCAAGACTGAAGGACTCATCCTCTGCAGTAGAAAATTGATGATGACAAATCTTAAAAATACTGTTCCCGCACATTTGTTATCCTGGAAGTCCTCTGTAGAGGAACTAATACCTCACTCTTTACAATTGATGTTCATTGCATATGTGATTCTGTTTCCTTATCTGGATTTCATCAATTTTGGTCATAAAATTTTGCTTTCTTAAATGCTGATCCCTCAATTCACATCCTTGTGGGATCATGTCTTCATGGTATAATGCTTATTCCATCAATTCACATCTTGTTGGTTGACCATGTCTTCATGGTGAAGTGCTTCCACCAGATGATTAGTTTGGAACTCGAAAAATGGTGTTCATCATGAGGTGTAGGGCTGTCTGCTATTCTAGAGTTGCATATCCAATTTGAGAAAGAACAAAGAGGTAATGGCTGAGAACACTTGGGAGTACTAAGAGCCACTCTTAGTTTTCCCCTAAATCTTTCTCATTCATCACCTTTTTCATTTTTTCCATCAGGCAAACAATTTCATGTTATATATGACATGACCTTCAGGATGTTGTCATGTACTAGTCTGTTCATCAAGGATGTAAAAGGAGTAGATTGGGTTTAGATGCAGGTACTCTTCATCTGGTTTGGATGTTGGGTAAAAATTTGGATACAAATATTTCTTGAATGGAGGTTAATATGTATAACTGGTATATATGAAGTTAATACAAACTGGAAACCAGTGAGTTTTGTATACTAAACAGATACATAAATGAATTGGATATAGTAGCAAACTGATAGAGATCCATATATGGATAATGTGATGTATTATTTTATAGAGGTTTGAAACCGGCTAATGGCATTGAACTTGCTGTGAGTTCTAAGATTGTATCAGGACTTGAGTACTATATACATTATATGGAAGGTTCTAAGACTAAGATAATTCAAATTTGCTCAATGCAAAGAAAGACTTCACCAACACATATAAGTGATAGAGACAATAGTTGTAGTAAACAATGAGAATCCAACCTGGGAAAAGAATGTGTAAAGTAATAAGAAACTCGTGTGTTCTAATTAGTGTTTTCTCTGTTTCACCTTGTGTGATTATTATTAGGGTTCATGTTAAGGACAATTAATGAAGTACTTTGTTTTGTTTTGGAAAGCATTATCTGGAATTAATAAATATGATTATCTTCAAAATATTTTTTGTTACCAAAATAACCGTATCTTGAAACTTGTAAAAGTTACTGCCATTCAAAGAAAATAAATCTTGCATTTAATTAGTATCATTTAAATGAAGATCCATAAATATTATTTGATGTACCTAATCAAATAAAGTGACTCACATTTTTTCAACACCGCGGTCGTAGCAATATTTTTCGGGTATTGTTTGTCTATTTTATTTATTCTTTACGTTCTAAAATATTGTTTATCTTTACCTACATTTTTATCTCTATAATTATTTAAAAAAATTAAGATTTTTTTTTCTGTTGTAAGATCCTATCTTCTAAGCTAATATTTAAGTTTTTTTTTGTTGCAAGATTGGATCATTATCTTCGTGTCTCATCCCCACAAATTAATTTTTTTAAAATAATCTAAAATAACTGTGATTATCTTTTTTCCCCTTTAATTTCTAAAAAAATAGTGTTTATCTTCACATACATATTTATCTCTGTAATTATTTAAAATTTTTAAGCTTTCTTGTTGTAAGATCTTTTCTTTTGGTTTCATCCTCACAAATTAATTGTTTTGAAAATTATCTAGAATAATAGTGTTTATCTTATTTATCTCTATAATTATTATTTTTGTTTTGCTTCTAACAAAATAGAAATCGACATCAAAGAAAAAAAACGATAACGATAATAAATGTAGTTTTCTATGTGGCATTGGGTAACATGAGAGCGATCAATTTATTTGATTTGGTACATTAAATAATATTTATGGATCTTCCTTAAAATGGTTCTAATTAAATTTGTATTGAATTTCAGTCACTTTTACAAGGTTCAAGATAGGGTTATTTTTGTAACAAAAAATATTTTGAAGATGACCATGTTTATTAAAAACAGATGACTTCCAAAACAAATAAGTACTTCATTTATTACTCAGTCTTATTGCTAAAAATTTCAGACTTGCCCAGAGACCTTTGGTGTGTTGACCTAAATATCTATGGGCTTTGAAGCAACCTGAAAGAAGAGGACACAGAAGGAAGCTCAGCCATATAGACGGAAAAAATTCAAAGTTTCTTGCTAGAAGAAGAATATATTAAGAAAGGTGGATTATCTTTTGGGAAACCAAATAAAAACAGGCTGTAAGAAAGGAAGGCTAGAGGATTCCAAGTATGGGTGTTTGACTGGAGGACGCTCTGAACTGGTGAGAATTGGTTAAAAAATCCTTGGAAAATATTGTTTTTTGAAATACTCGTTAAGGGTAAGATTTAGTGGTCAATGGATGCTGCGAGATTATTGTTGGAGTACCCTGCAGATGTTTGGAGGGTGAGAATCGGCTTTGGTTTCTTGCAGCAGTGGAGGAAGTCTTTGGGTTAAATTTTTCCCTAATAGAGTGCCAACAGAAGAAATGGCAAAGATCAGTAAATAGAGCAGTGATAGCCTCGCTACTCTTTTATGATTAAAATGTAACTATAATTCTCACTTGTCCATTTGGTATTTGGATTACTATACTAGTCTAAAGAATCTGAAGCTCTACATTCAAGATGTATAGATGAGATCTAAAGAATCTGAAGCTCTACATTCAAGATGTATAGATGAGATGCATAGCAGTTAAATTTCAGACCTATAAAGAACTAAAGCTGGCATTTTGCTGAAGGAATCCAAAAGGAGAAGGCTCACCCTTTGAAGTGTCACACGAGATAGGCGGCAAGTAGCTACCTTCCAAGCCAGCCCAGCCCTGAAGGAATCAGGATATCTTTGCTGGTGCTTGCTTGGTTCTTAGATGAGGGACTGGTGCTCACTAGGTTCTTAGATGAGGGAGTAAGGCGGCCATAATCCATTAGCAGTAGTCTTTGTATATATTTCCAGGTATACATATCTGAATCCAAATTCAAATATGAATTGAAACTTTAGTCACTAATATAATCCAAATATGGGAAGGAAATCTTAATGTCATTAGAGTCCGTATCTGAATCCGATGGGCTAACATATTTGTCTGTTGAATACCCCCATTGAGACAAACATACGAAAGACTCAGATTAGATATCTATATTCTTTCACATCCCTAAACGCCATCCTGTGTATTGTGTATTCAAGCTTGTGGATGTAGTACGTCCTCTAGCTTGTATCTTGCCTTCTCTTTAGATCATTCTATTTTCGTTCTAGCAGCTAATTTATATTGTTAATCTTTAAGGACATCTTTTTTGTATTACCTTTGAAGTAAACAGGTTCATTTAATTATAAATATTGTATATACTTGGGTGGCTCAACTAGGTGCTCATTTGTAGTCCAATACTCTTTATTCCTATACTAAGAGAGTACAAATCCCTTAGTTTTCAGGAGGTTGTTTTGATTGCCAGGTGTTTACTCTTTATCTGCCTGTCCGTATTATTTCCCACATCTTTCTCTGTAGTAGTCAACGTTTTGTGTTTGTTTCGGTCTTTGTTTATAAGTAATCAGGCAATTTATTATACATCCCGCTTTCTGTTCTCTAGACTCTTTCCTTCACCTTATTTGTGATACCCAATAGTAGTCCCGTCCTTTATATGTATGTTAGTGAGGCCAGTTGAAATGGAGCTCTTATCTCCTATTATAGGCCTATATAGGTCCAAGTTGTCTATCTATGCACAAGCACGAAAACGGACACCATATGTACGGGATATGATAATTTTCAAAATATTTAGGATATACGTACGACAGGTATATTCATTTAAGGGGGTCAGAGGGAGAGAAGGGGGGGGGGGAGAGACCAGCATGGGGCGTCATTCCTCCAAATCTATGGTCGGGTTGGGTCCGGTTGTAAAAAAAGGGTGTCCTCGGGCATAGGGATCCTCCCCTGTTGATGTGGAATGGGGATTAGGTGGCAAGGTAGGAGGCTCCATGTGGGTCCAGAGGAAGTGGGTTGGGACATGTCCAGAGGAAGTGGGTTGGGACGGATGTGTTGGGGAAGGGGTAGTCTGGTAGTGGGGGTGTGGGGAGTGCATTTTGAGGAGAGGGCTGGCAGCTAGCAGCAAGGAGAAAGGATACATCTCCTTAAATACAACACAAATGCCTCCATCACATCACCCACTGCCAAGAGTTGGGCATCGTGTGTGCTTTCAGCAGTTCCCAAGCCACATAAGCCATGGCGAGATTTTGTTTTGTTCCTCCATCACGGGTCAATAGGATCCTTAAGACGGAGATTGCGACGAAGGAGCACCAGGGGTTGAGGGGTTACGGCGGAAGACTATAGTGCTTTATTTGGTCGGTTCCAGAGCTAACTATGTCTCGATTTTTGGCACTGCTCGGAGACTGTGGCACCCTCATGGAGCTATGACGGTCTACTCATGGGAACGGGTTCTTTATGTTCAAATTTGAATTGGAACTTGATTTCCAGAGAGTGCTAGAAGGAGGGCCATGGACGTTCAATGTCATGCTAGCTATCAAGATGGGATCCAAAGATGAGCTTTGAACAAGATCACTTGTCCAAGATCCCGATCTGGATACGATTTTCGTGGCTCCCTCTGGTCGTTTAACACAGAAGCAATCATGAACCGGACTAGTCTTATTGGGAACTTCTCTTAGGAAGGACGTACCTACCGCCCGCCAAAGACCAGTCTTTGTGGAAGTGGATGCAGGGACAATTTTCTAAGAGGGTCCAATTTAGGCTTGCACCAGACCAGATTTGTTAGCAAAAGGGAGTAGGAATGGGTGCCAAGTAGGTGCTCTTTGTGCAAATATTTTGGACATTACAAAGACTCGTGTTCGGTAGAGCATGAGGAGGACTCAGAAGAGGGATAAAGCATCATGGAGACTGAAGAGGGAGAGACCATAGTGCCTCCAACTTGCACAAGGACATCCAGACTTCAATCCCCATAACGGAGAGCAATGACTTTGTAGGTGGGCCACCCGGATATGATTCCACGTCCGACATGATTCACGGGGACATCGAGACTTTTCTCCACATAAATGGACACATGCATAATACAAAGGGCTGCAGAAATGGGGGTTACCGCATCGACTGTCCGCCTACCTGGTGCTATGAGTGATGCGCCTCTTTTGAGGCAGGCTAGTGAATTAAGGAGCTTCTACAACATCTTGGATGGCAACAGGAACATGGTTCACCAGCCCAAAACTCCTAAGGAATCTAAAGCCAAAGAGCTGGAGCTAGAGGAAATAACCCGCTGCAGAACATTTCTAACATGTTAAATGGACATATTTTCACAATGAACCCAACATGGAAAGCTAAGCGGAGACTAAAGAATGGGCAAGGGAAGGAGGGCATGCTAGTGACTAAGCCCCAAAGTTCGCGAATCACTAAAGGACATCACTTCAGAAGACTTATTTAGAGAAAGTTGTGGTTGTAATTAATTAAATTTTTGTGTATTTGGGATGTCTTTGACCTGGTCACTAGGTCTTAGATACCGGTTGTAAGTGACATTCTCTTCTTTATATATATATATATATATATATATATATATATATATATATATATAAACAATAACTAGAAAGAAAAAAAATATATAAACAATATCTAGAAAAAATAAACACAACAAACAACAATTTCAACACCAAATTCCCTAAGTATGTTTCGCCAATGAGATCCCCAAACTATTCATGCAATTATTTAAATATTGTAATATTAAATACCGTAATTAGGGCTTAAGCAATGGAACTAATAAGAACTCCGTCTAATAGACATAAGTAATCAGTTTAGTTCCCAAATTTCATAATTAGGGCCTAAGCTATGAAATCCCAAAATTTGAATATACAGACCCTAATTCTAAAATCCTACACACTTCCATTTACAATCTCAGAATCAACAAAGAAGTAAACATATAAGAAAGAAATCAGAAGAAAAGAGAGAAATCAAACATAGAATTATAAAAACTTATACAACTAAATGACAACCTGTTGCAAGTGGAGGGATGATCACTGAAGCCTTGGACGATGACCGCGAGGAGAATGACTGGTGAGCTTTCTTCCTTTTTTCTCTCTTCCATTGCTGCTGGTGCGTTGTTTTTTTCATTGTCGATTAGAGAAAGGAACAGAAGGGAATATTCCAGTTTTAGTCTGGTCACTTACGGATATGAGTACGATTAACGGTATAAGTTAGCCCAAACTTAACATAGAAACAAACTGTGCCCGGTCCGAATCAGGTCTGTTTATATTATGGGTTCACTGCTGAACCATATCTAGAATGTAACCCAGCCGTATCTCCGCGTATCCGGCTGTATCTTTAGTCTTACATAGGTGTCTATCCTTCCACATTGATACCCAGAGTTGTCCATCCTTCCTATAGCATGTTTTGCTTGTTTTGTAAATTGGGTTTTGTTATTATATGATGTTATGATACTGTTCTCTAGTCGATCAGTCTAATACCCCAAATTTCATAATTAAGGCCTAAGCTATGAAATCCCAAAATTTGAATATACAAACCCTAATTTTAAAATCCTACACTCTTTCATTTTAAAATCCAACAAAGAAGTAAATATATATTAGTTAAAAGAAATCGGAAGTAAAGAGAAAAATCAAACATAGAACTATAAAAACATGTACAACTAAATGACAACCTTTTGCAAGTAGAGGGATGACCACTGAAGCCTTGGATGATGACCGCAAGGAGAATGACTGGTGAGCTTTCTTCCTTTTTTCTCTCTCCTCTTCCATTGTTCTTTGTTTTTTGAGAAAATTTGAGTTGCACCCCACTTTGTTTACCCATATTCAAGGTGCACCCTACCCAATTACAAGAATGTAAGGTACCTCCTACTTAGACGAAAATCGTCTCCAACTCATGGTCAACCACTTTTACAAATATTTTTGACCAAATTATCTCTCCCAATTTTATTTTCCCTGCACGTTCCCCTCTCAACCTGCCCCCCTGCTGCGTCCCCTGCGTGTGACCCCCGCCTCGTCGCCGCTACCACTGCTACCCGCCTCGTTGCCGCTACCATTGCTGCCGCCGTGCCCCTTCCGCCGTTGTGCCGCTGCTGCCGCTGTACTGCCTCGTCTTCTTACCCTCTTCAACGCCGCCCTTAACTTCCAGCTTTCTCTTCGGAGAAGAGATTATGGTGCTTGCTACTTCGGCCACTGTCGACTCTTCTTGCTTGGCTTTCGATCTTCTCTTGGTTGCGCCACCGCCGCCATTGCTGCTATTCTTGAGAAGCTCTTGCTCTTCAAAAGTGCGGGAGTTGGATGAGTGCCGCCGGTTGCTTCTACTACTTTCTCTTCTCTTCTCTTGGTTGTTATTAATGTTACTCTTGAGAAGCTCTGGCTCTTTGAAAGAATTGAAGCCTTGGCATACTTTGGAGGAGTACTATCCTTTGCTGCTGCAGCAGCTACTTTCTAAGAAATGGATTTCTTAGGCAAGGGAGAGGAGGAAGGTTTAGAGGACGGCCTCTCCTTGAGTACTTGGGATGACGACGATGGAGACTTTCGACAGGTTCCTTTGTGATGAGCGATTTGGCTGCCGCGGCCGGTGGCGGGGATTGCCTGAGAGGTGTTGCGGCATGAGATGATGGTCGGCAGGAGATAGCTCGGTATCGGCTTCTCGTGCTCCGAGGAGGAGGCACGGTGATCCGGGATTCTGAGCTTGTTTGCCGTCCGGAAGGCGCCGAGCCAGGGAAGGGGCAACAAAGGGGACACGGAAAGAATGGGGTATTTTGGTCAAAATTTTTTTTTGTCAAAATGGTTGACCGTGAGTTGGAGACGGTTTCTGTCAAAAGTGGGGGTGTCATACATTCTTGTAAGGGTGGGGTGCACCTTGAATATGGGTAAATAAAATGGGGTGCAACTCAAATTTTCTCTTGTTGTTTTTTCATTGTCGATCAGAGAGAAGAACAAAAGGGAATATTCCGGTTAAAACCGGGTATGGTCACGTACGGATACGAGTACAATTAAGAGTATAAGTTAGCCCAGACTTGTCTATCCTTTTCCACATTGATACCCAAAGTTGTCCATCCATCCTATATCAAGCTTTGCTTGTTTTATAAATTGGGTTATGCTATTATAATGATGTTACGATACTGTGCTCTAGTCGACATCCTTCATCTTTGATTTTGCTGTCAACAGTGGTCAATCAGAGGGTTACGCTACAACCATTAATAATGACTCGATTGTCAAATGCAATTCTATTTTCTTCTTGTTTCTTGTGCATCCATTGAAACTGTTCCGTTCCCATTTGATTTTGTTGAGCTGTCCTGCATTACAGGACATATCTATGTAGTAAATAAGCTCTATTTACTATATAGTTGATAGGGAATTACATTCAGACTAATAAAAGCTGGAATTTAATGATGAGGTAGGCCTAACTTTTTATGAGGTTTGAGAACTCCAGTTTGTGCTCTCCTTTTCATTAGGTAATCTTGACAGTTTTGGTTATCAGTTCAAGTTTTGGTTGCAAAAAGTTATGTTATTTTTGACAGATTATAGTGTGTTCTTTGTGCTTAAATGCAAAATGTTTTAATTATGCGGTTAATATGAAAGAAAGGGTCATAAGATAGGTTGCAAAAAAAAAAAAACAAAGCAGCCCACTGCAATTTTAATTGCCTTTGTGGGAGTTGTGTGAACTGAACTTACTTTTAACCTTTGCTTGAAATCTTGGTGGTGGTTAACCTTAATTTGTGCAAATACTTGGGTAGAACTTTTGTGGCTAACCTTAATTTGTACAAGCATATTTTCATTGGTTCATTTTCTTCCCTTTTTATTAGTCCATCATCAGGACATGATATATTAATTTCACTTGCTTTGCTGCAGTTCGACACAGAAAGAGTATAATATGTGGATTCTCTGAAGATCTTTTTGTCGTTACTGTTTCAGGAATGTTTGTTTATATCTCTGTTGTGATCAGAGCGAAAAGAAAATGAAGTTTGAAGCTTCAATGGATGTTTCTAGTCTGAATCTGCACTGGGAACAGTTAATCTTACCTGTTATAGTCCACCGGAGTGGGTCACTGGCTTCACCTCAGCTCAGAATGTCCTACATGATCGAGTCCTGTGGCTCCTCTTTCCCTCTGGGAACCTGATTCATTAGTCTCTAATTCAATAGCAACTCAAGAATAGTAGACTATCAGTTTTAATTCATTCGTACTTTTTAGCATTTCCGAGATGTCTTGTTCTTTTTAATTTCAAAAATTTAACTTGCTGTCTTAAGTAATTTAATGTTTGGATAAAGTGGACAGAATGTGGATGGTGTTTGTTTGAATCAGTGTGTTATTTTGTTCCTTTTACCAGTGTTTGGTATGGATTAGAACTGGATCGAGTGCCAAGAAAACCTGGCCATCCAGCTCAAAGTTTGCTTTGGCTGGCAATGACCATAGCATACTTACAAATTTATTTTCCAATCATGTTGCTGCAGATTAAGTATTGTAGTTGGGAATTAGTTTCGAGTACTCTGATGTATTGGGGTTCTTATTTGTCTACATTCATATGTAGCATGTTTAAAATGATCTAGTAGTTCCGATGATTCTACTTCCACTTAAATGGTTTCTGTCAAGATCATGTCATGGAATTAATTGTGGTGTTCCTCCTCTCCTATACATTCTGTAGTCCATTTCTTAAGAGACAAATGGGACCATGGGAAACTCTTCTCTGAGCCACGCTAGCGCATCAGGAATGTGACTCCCTTGTCGTTCTAGCAGACCACATTCTAATTGAAACTTGTTTACATCTGACACCATTTAAGGTTTGTCATTTGAATTTGAAATATAGGGTTTTTATTCATAATGCTATCAGACGATCACGCAAGTAACCGAGAATGGAAGAAGGAATCATAAACAAATATGAATACATTTTATTAATCAAGAAATTTTCAATATATGTTATTTTTGGTAGAAAGGTGTTTGACAATTTAAGAATAGCTTCTTTTGAAAAAATGACCAAGTACAAGATAAATTTATAGCTAGTTCTTCGAACTTGTACTCATTTATTGTGACTACCTAAGTTCCTAGTACTAATAGACATTTTGTCAAGATTTAAATTTGGTACATTTTCATCCTCCATGTCCCATGGTCCTTTGTCACGTCCCATTACCGAATACGGAGACGAACATGGCCAGCTACCTCGTAAGGTACGAAGACGTAACACGACAATCACGGCTGTCACTAGATCTGGGAGTGCATGCTACAATCAAGTCTCCTAGGGTCACTTAGCACACCTATGTCTCAATTAGTGAAACAAAAAACAATAATTAATGAACATATAAGATAAAGCAGTAAGCTAGCACATAAGGTCAATAATACATAACCACAGTCAGTTGCAGTCTAATTAATTACAATTATGTAAGAAAACAAAATGTCCAAAAAGACCGACAAAACAGGTGCCGGTGGCTAAACGCCAAGTACAAAATCAATGATATCAGAGTAATGGAGAAGAAACCCACTCGAGTCTTCCAATTGCCATGCTTATATTATGCACCATCGTCAGGAAAGAAAGATGGATCATAGGGCTCTGCTACGAGATCTGGACAAATAAAACCAGCAGGGTCAGGTCCCGATTAACAAGTACCACAAGGGAGCACATATGAATGAGACAAAAATCTAAGCAATAAAATAAGACATTGGCCATGGGTTATAGGCTTATATCATATCATCAAGGCAATCCGACACCCTTATAGCCAAACAAGGACAAAAGGTGCCAATATCTAACAATGGTCAGGTTAATGGCTTCTGTTTTGCAACTTCTGACGATAGCCTATCGTAGCACAATAGTCCAACCCAACAACCAAACAAGAACATGGATTGGACCACGCACCATGATAGTCCATGTTCTTCGGCTACTAACAGAAGAAACATATCACAAGTAAGTAAGTTTACAGTCGGCCAATCAATCATACGACTTTCTATAGTTTATATGGGTTATCCCAGTAATGCTTATATATAGAAATCCTAGATCGTGCCATATCCAAGCAGGGCTAGCTGAACCAATAATAACACATAGCACAAAGCACATAGAATGCACTGGTCCCTCGTAAGGTCACAATGCTTAAACATATCAGTAGCAGTTCTAGTCCTCATATAAGGAGGTACTAGCTCGGCACATATAATCAGATACTGCACTCCACTAGTGCGGATAAATATATAGTATCCGTGGTGGCCAACCCGACACGTCAGGACAGGGTCTGGGGTGGCTATCATGTACGGTCTGAGATTCCGTTCTCTCCAATGCTTCTATCAATTCAAGTTGCTTAGTTTGACCCTATGTTGGTCTTGGAATCACATGTCATAGTCACATGATCATTCCCTAGATGTCATACCTTAGTACATGTACCCTAAGTATGAATCCACATCGGTTCATAGGGTCCCACATCTAGATCCATCCTTATTGTAATGCATCAAACATAATCACCATACTACGCCGATGTTCCTGACCATCTACCATGACAGTGCTGAAAATATGTACTGACATATAAAGCATAGGATCACATAGTACATATGATAGCACCTCAGTGCACACATAAAATAGCACGTCAACAATCACATAGATTGTACCTCAATACTCACATAGAATTGTACCAACACATGTACATGTAATCAAATATGGTCAAGTTAAGTAGTCACATAGAAATCTCTTGGCACATAGGTCACATAGGCGCATAAGTCACATGGTCTAAGTTACTCATAGTATGCTAAGTCAAGCAAGGCATGAAATCAAGTAATCAAAAGAAAATACCAAAAATACTTAGAATATATATCCTGCAAAAACATGTGCATAGGGGTCTCAGGCGCATAAACTAGATAAGCGCATGAACACATCCAAATGCAGAAGTAAAAACAGGCACACAGAACAATAAGCGCATAGGGAACGTTGGCACAATGCCATAAGCACAGCAAGGCATGCAAGTCTAACCTGGCACAAGGCAACCCGATGCATAGCATGGCCATGCACATATGTGAGACAGGCGTATAGCACCAACAAGCACATATGCGAGACAAGCATGCACCTTCAACCCATGTGCATAGGAAACCTATGCACATAGAGCGCATGTTGTCAGGGGGTATATGCAGCAAGTTCCATGGCCACTTGACGTTTCTGTCGCATGGCATCCTGCACGCATAGAAGGTCGTCATCCCAGAACAAGTTTAGCCATGAAATTCTTGAAACTTGTTATGGCCATAACTTCCTCTCTATAACTCAAAATCTGATGAAACAAACGTCAAAACTGCATAAAGTTGAATTCTCTACCATATGGAACAACTGCTTTTTGAAAGAAAAAAAGTTTTGATAGATCATTTCCATGAAAACTCATAAAATCCTAATTTTGAAACTTAGATTTACACCAAAATAACCATCAAATCCGAAACACCAAGTACTAAACATATAGAGAAAGTAAAAATACATAATATAGAGTAAAAATATATAAGGAAATGAAAGAAATAAAAATGAACAATGTGGTCTCTCCATTAGTGCAAGTTGTACTTGCCTAGGTGGTTGAGGGAAATGAATGAGAGTGAATGAGGAGAGAGAAAGGAGAAGAGAATATTTATATGGAGGGTGGAAGAGTGGCTCCACTAAACCCTAACTCTAACCCAATGTCTAATATGCCATGCCACATAGTCATAAGTAAATAAAATAAAACAAATAAACAATCTGTATCACAACACGGTCCAATATTCCTCATCGAAACAGTGAAGCTCACCTACAATCAGACAAGGACAATAGGTGGCACACTAATTCATGATGAGACATTATTCCATGCCATGATCATGACTAAATACAAGATACATGTGCACTTGTACAGATACCACGTACCATATACAGAAACAATGCAGAAAAAAATACATATACCGAAAATGGGGAGTGACATCATTGCCTTACCTAATAGGGTATGTAATAGATACAATGATCTAAATGCCTAGATAATGCTCCCATGCCAATTTTAGGTTCCCATTTGAAATGTTTTTCATAGTTCATACATTGTTAGTTACACCCATGAGTCCTACTTGGCTTGCATCATTCTCAGTATAACTCCACAATCTGGACTGAGCCCGATCCGACCCAGACCTGGCCAAATTCGACCAAAATCGGATTCGAGTCATTCCAGCCCGGCCCACTTCACACCTTAACAATAAACTTGACGTTCCAAGTCTAAAACGTCAATAGACTTAGCGTTCCATCTCTTCATATGTAAATATTACAAACTTTTCATCTTCCATGCAAATATGGTAAAATACATCCCTTTATTATTAGGGCCGGCCCTGAGCTGATAGGGGCCCGAGGCAAAACTTCCAAAATGCGGTCCCATACATAATGTAAAAAAAATGTAAATAAAACAAAATTTTGTTGCAATCAATATTTGAACCAAGAACCTCTTAAATACAAGTCTAACATTATAACCGCTGCACCACAATACTTTTTGTTAACAATGACACATGATATGTACTAGTTCTATTGTAGATAGTTTCATGTTGGTGTCCCCTTTTGACAGCGGTCCCTGGACCGTCGTCCGGCCTGCCCTGGACCAGGGCCGCCCTGTTTATTATATGATAATTTTTGTAAATATATTTCACACATCTGTTCTTCTAAACCCTATTAAACTGGGCGGTATAGGTTTTCACTAACTTGTCAAACAAAATCAAACTAAGATCACAAGCAAAAGAGACATCTCATGCATGAAAGAGGGAATGCAGTAAAAGATAGAGAGCAAAACAACATCTCATGCATGAAGAGAGGCCCATCAACAAAAGTCAAAGAGAGAGAGAGAGAGAGAGAGCAAAGCAATACAAGCCCCGTTCATCAACTCCTTCATTAAAGTTCCCAATAAAAGCCCTTTCTCTCTCTCTCATGTCATGGGTCATGGAATGAGAGGTCAACATCTGAAGGGCAATGTGTCATATGTCTCAATCACCATTGATGCATGCAGCAGCAGCAGCAGCTCAAGATACTCTGGTCACTTCATGATCTAGTGTGCTTCTTCCCCCATTTGGATTCTTCCTCACAAGTAGGGGCTGGTCTGGCTAGGAAGGGAACCCTAACTGAGCTAGCTAGTCTTACTAGGAAGACCAAAACACAACAATGAAAGTAGTTGTTGTGACTTGTGGGTGGAGAAGAGAAGAGAAGAGAAGAGAAGGAGCAATGGATATTCACAAAACTAGGCATGACCCCCTAAAGTGGTGTTGCGCTAGGGGGAGGTGGGCCCACTTAGTGAAAGACCATAATTCCAAAGTGGTGTGACCCAAATGTGTGAGACAGTGCCATGCCTCCCACATTCCACACACCCTTCAGTTTTGTGTGTGGTTTAAAGGAGGGGGGAGATAGAGACAACCCTTCAATGCATATATGCAAAAGCTTTGTCCTTAGCCTTTAGGCCTCTCTCTCTCTCTCTCTCTCTCTCTGCTAATGCATGCAAGGCTGAAAAGAAAGGAAACAAATTTTTTTTGCTTTTGCTTCTACTTTCACTTTAATTTTTTGTTGCATGGTGGTGGGTTGCAGCAAATATGGGTCATGCATGGCATGGTTCTGGTGGTGGAGGACCAATGATATTCCCTCTTTCTTGATCAGGTTTGTGGGTTCTACCAATGGTAGAATCCAATATGGGACTAAACTAAGGTGGGGGTGATGGAACTTAAGCCTCGTTTCATACACCCTAATCATAATATAATCAAACAAAAATAATATTTTTTTTATTTGAATACATTACAATTACGGTTATATTACAGTAAATCAAACCGGTCTAGTCTATTAGACACGTACTTTTTTTGTAGCGAATTTTTGTAGCGGGTCACATACAGTAATTAATACCTGTGGACAAATCTATGAACAACGAGTCATACATGAAGGCATTGTTTGGTTCACGGAAAGGAAGTGAAAGAAAATATATAAAAAAAAAATTAAAAAATTACAATTCTAATAAAAGAATTTAGGATTATTTTGTATAAGTGTATTAGGTATATGACCTAATTAGATTTTGGATACTGAATTTGTCTGTTTTAGACTTGGATACTCGATTTTTGTATGACACATTTTAGTACCAGAATTGAACTTTTAGTGACGAAATGAATCTTTTAATGACGAATGTTCATCACTAAAATGTGTCACTAAAAAGTTCAAGTACCCAAAGTCTAAAATGGACAAACACAGTACTTAAAGTCTAATTAGGTTAAACTTGGTACCCTTATACAAAATAATCCTAAAAAAAATAAAGTGTTTGGAAAAGCCAAGAAAGTTTGAAGGAAAATTGAATCCTTAGAGAAGAAAAACAATTTCTAGGTGGGGAGAAGTATTTTCTCCCTTATTTTTCTGAGAAGTGCTATTTGGACCGCATATATGGCCCGCATAGTTGGCCCGCGACCACGCGTCGGCTGTGGATTGGAGGGGGCAATATTTATTTGGGTGTGGGCCCGGGGGGGAGGGGGGAGGGGGTTGTGTTTGAGTTTTGGCGAATAGGAGGTGGTGACACGTCGACTGTTGGCCAAAAATGCGATCAACTCCTTCGGTCAATATATTGGTTTAGTATGTTTCTCCCTTTTGGTTGAACCATTTTCTCTTTCCACTCATTTTCTTTAGCATCAAATACAGAAAATAAATGACTTTTTTCTTCAAAAATCTTGATTCTGCAAACCAAACTATGCCGAAAGAAATATGCTAAAATCTAAAATACATTCGTTAGACAAAGGAACCAATACGCTAAACATTTCAAAATTGCATTCATTATTAGGCCAAAGCTAAGGATAGTATGTTTATTGTTAAAAACTGTCAACCATTTTATTCAGTCTTGTGCATGCCTACACAGACCGCGGCTATAACCGTGGCCACGTATCGACAAATGATTGGCTAAATTTTTTTTAGCTTAGACCATCTCCAATGGTGATTTCTAAAATTGAGTTCTTATCCTACTTGGCATTGTACTTTAAGAAAATTTCTATCCTAGTTGAAAGAATTTCTACATAGAAATTATAGACATACAAAAATGCTCTCCAATGGTTCTCCATTTCTATCCTATGTGTCACATAATAAAAGAAACAATTTAATGGTGTGGGGCCCAATAATAATTGTCATGAAAGATAGGAGAATTTCTATGAGAGTTTATACATGTAGAAACCCTCCTAGAAAATTTACATCCTACATCATTGCCGCCTAGGATAGAAATAGTGATAGAAACCACCATTGGGAGATATTTTTTCTAAAATGGATTTCTTCCATAGAAATAGGGAAGATAGAAACCCCCATTGGAGATGGTCTTACGTAAACAGGGGGGTTGAGAAAATTTTTGGGGGGTCAATCAGGATCTGTCACGTGGCTCTGCGATTTTCTTTCCGTTTCTTTTTCCGGGTTGAATGGACTTTTCCTAGAGAAAAATTGCAAGACTATAAAAAGTGTGATATCTCTGCTCTTAACATTGGTCATAGCATTATAAGTAATGCTATTCGTACCTTCAAATTGTCCCTTCAAGCCATTCCTCCTTATGTGGCGGTTGACGTGATATGTTAAATAATATTATGTATCATATGACATGGCAGATGACTTGACAAATTTTAACCCAAAAAATTAATTATCCAATTTTTTTTCATATTAATGTTATTGTTCATGTTAATGTTCTTGTTAATGTCAATATTAATGTTAATATTAATGTTAAAGTTAATATTAATGTTAAAGTTAATATTAATTTTCATGTTAATGTTAATATTAATGTTAATGTTAATATTAATTTAAATTTAAATTTTGATGTTAATTTTAAAATTTGCTATATCAGACACCAAATGTATCCACTCAAGGAGGAATAATTTGAAAGAACAACTAGCATTATTCTAGGAAAAAAAAAAAAAAAACTAGCATTATTCTAGCATTATTTATTACTTCCGGTTTGCTCCGTCCCTGCGTTATTCATTGCCTCTTGTACTTTTATCTTTTGACATAGTATAAATATTCAGCCTTATCATAATTCTGAAATTTTTATGGAGCTGCAAAAACTTTTCAAGTAGGTCGAATCTCTTTAATACCGACGTTCAAGTTGCATGTGTAGGTATTATTATAAACATGTTTGAAAACAGTTGAAATTAATGATCAGTTTAACTTGTATCTATATCTTTAAAAAAATTATAACTAATACTTTACCTATAATAGTTCGTGTGGAAAGCAACACGAAAATCATACGGAACCGAAATGATTCGACTCTCCCAACTATAAAGACATGTAGGTCCATAAAAAATTCTAATTCTAATTAAAATATCAATGTATTTATACAAAATTTAAATTAAAACATATTTATGACAAATTTTAATTTAACTTATTAAAAAAAAATTGTTGGCTTGCTGATGACTAGTATTAATAATTATACAAAAAAATTGACCCTCAACACTACAAGACTTCAAGGGGGCGTTTGGTACGCGGTATTTTTTTTTATTCCCGGAATATTTAAGATGGAAATCTATTACCACGTTTGTTTGGCTTATAAAAAATTTATTCCCTGGAATTATAAATATCCGGGTAAATAGTTTACCCAAAACATGAAATTCTATCCCTTGAGAATAGGTGGATATTTTTTTTTTTTGCTCGGGCAAAAAAAAATTGTCTAAATTTTTTCTTCTTTTTTCATCAATTTTGATTAGTTTTGAACAAATTTTCTTTTATTGTCGTTTTTATCGCTTTTTTGTCATTTTTTTGTCGTTTTAAGCGCTTTTTGTCGTTTTTACTCATTTTTGTCTTTTTTGCCACTTTTTGATTATTTTTTGTCATTTTTACCCAATTTTTGTCATTTTTGTCGCGTTTTTGTCAATGTTGTCGTTTTAAAACGATTTTTTTGTCGTTTTTGTACCTTTTTTTTTGTTGTTTTACCGATTTTTAGTCGTTTTTTGTCGTTTTTGTCGCTTTTTGGTCATTTTACTGATTTTATGTCGTTTTTTGTCATTTTGTCGCTTTTAACCGATTTTTTGTCGTTTTTGTCGCTTTTTTGTTATTTTTTGTCGTTTTAACCGATTTTTTTGTTGTTTTTAACCATTTGTTGTCGTTTTTGTAGCGTTTTTGTTGTTTTTACCGATTTTTAGTCGTTTTTTGTTGCTTTTTGGTCATTTTTACTGATTTTATGTCATTTTTGTCATTTTGTCACTTTTTTTTGTCGCTTTTATCGATTTTTTGTCGTTTTTTTTGGTTTTTTTGTCGTTTTAAACCTTTTTTTTTTTGTCGTTTAAACGATTTTTGTCCTTTTTGTCGTTTTTATCGATTATTTTTCGTTTTTGTCGCTTTTTGGTTATTTTTTGTCGTTTTAACCGATTTATTGTTGTTTTTTAAACCGATTTTTTGTCGTTTTTAACCGATTTTTTTGTCATTTTTTGTCGTTTTAACCGATTTTTGTTGTTTTTTGTCGTTTTTGCCGTATTTTGGTTTTTTTGTCGTTTTTATCAATTTTATGTCATTTTTTTCGTATTTTGGTTATTTTTGTCGTTTTTACCCTTTTTTGTTATTTTTTGTCGTTTATACATTTTTGTCGCTTTTTGGTCATTTTTGTCGTTTTAAACCGATTTTTCTCGTTTTTTATCGTTTTTATCGTTTTTGTTATTTTGTCGTTTTTACCGATTTTTTTTCGTTTTTACCGATTTTTTTATATTTGTTCATTTTTTTCGTTATTATTATTTTTTATTTTTTTTCCGGAAATATTTATATTGTCACCAAACATGGGAATATAATTTTCCAGAGAATTTAATTCCTTGCAATTTGATTTTCGAGAATATAGAATTTCTAGATAGTATTCTGCATACCAAACGTCCCCTAAGGCCTCTCTTTTTCTCTCCATCTGTTCATTTCAATCTCTAAACTCGTTGATTAGCAGGAACGCTCCCACAGACATAGTTTTCCTTATTCGAGTTACATTGAGTAACTTTGGGTGGATTGGCTTTAGCCTCTAACCATAAAAAGTTGTTCAAATCCATAGCTTCGACAGTCATATTAACTTTTTTCTTTTTGTATATATATATATATATATATATATATATATATATATATATATATATATATATATATTTTTTTTTTTTTTTTTGAAGCAATGGGTAATTGTGGCGAACTCGCCTCCACTGGGGCTCGAACTCCGACCACTTGGGCCGCATGCATCTCTCTTAACCACTAGACTAGAGATCATTTGCATATATATATATATATATTTATATATATATATATATTTATATATATATATATATATATATATATATATATATATATATATATATATATATAAATATATTTTGGAATATATATATATATATATATATATATATATATATATATATATATATATATATATATATATATATATATATACACACAAGCTATTTGTGTCAAAATCACCCTAACAAACATCATTGTCCTTAAAGCATTTAAATAACATATTAAAATTGTACACGAACACTAAACACTAAGCCCTCGTTTGGTTTGCGGAATGGAAGTGAAATGAAATCAATTTTTTAGAATTTTCTTTGAATACTTTCATATGGGAAAGTGATTCTTTGCTTGGATAGATGGAATCACTTTTCTTTCCTTCTCAATTTCTTTGGCACCCAAACATAGGAAAGTAATCTGTCACCCTCATTTTCCGTATTTTGTATTATGCTCGTATTTGGATTTTGGCACGTATTTTATTATTCTCGACTTGCGGATTTTTGAATTCTTGTAGTTGGGTTTTAAACCATGGCTTGGTTTTATTTTGGAGATTGGTTTGGTTTGGTTTGTCATGATGGAACACCATAGCCTACACACCACCTCCATTACACCACAACACCCTCATTATAACCCACCTACTTTCTCTCTCCTCCATAATTTCTCCATTAATTTCTTCTTCTTCTTCTTCTTCCTCCACCAACACCCATAGGCAAGTGCATCTTGCCATTAAATAAGCACCTCTTTTTATTTGTTCATTAGCTAGATTAGGACATGGAGAACAACATTAGAACTTGGAATTTTATGATTTGGAGTCTCCATTGTTCTAGATCTAGGTTTTAATTATTTTCGGATTTACATGGTTTTGATCTATTTTAGTTGGATTTTATGGGTTTTTGATGCTTCCATATGGAAGAGAATTCAATTTTACTCAAGTTAGAACCTTGAAAATCTAAATTTGGTTTTGATTTGGCAAAGTTATGAAGAATTGAAGTTTTTGGGTTGGGTGTTCTTCCTCTCGGACAGAGGTAGGAGAAGAACATAGCCTTTCCCTCTTGTTGGCCACGCGGCTCCCGCGTACGGCCTCTGCGTAGAGCTCCTGCGTAGTGTTGCTTGCGTAGAACCCTTGCTTAGGGTCTTCTGCGTATTGCACCCTGCGTATTGCACCCTGCGTATTGCACCCTGCGTATTGCACCCTGCGTATGCTGGCCTGCGTACTGTGCATTGCGTATTGCTTGCGTAGTGTGCATTGCGTATTGCTTGCGTAGTGGCTTGCGTAGCCCCTGCGTATGCTGGCCTGCGTACTGTGCATTGCGTAGTGGCTTGCGTAGCCCCTGTGTATGCTGGCCTGCGTATTGCTTGCGTAGTGTGCATTGCGTATTGCTTGCGTAGTGACTTGCGTAGCCCCTGCGTATGCTGGCCTGCTTACTGTGCATTGCGTAGTGGCTTGCGTACTGTGCATTGCGTATTGCTTGCGTACTGCTCACCTTGCGCAATGTAACCCTTGCGCAATATAACCCTTGCGCAAGACAACTCTTGCGCAGCCTTGTATGCGCAGTCTATACCCTGCGTAGCCCAACCTTTGACCCCCTTGTGCTACCTACTTGTTTATGATGAATTTGTTATTTCTTGGTCTTGGCTCTTTTATGATCCTATATATATTGGTATTGTATCAGGTATTTTATGTCCATTTTATATCCTTACGCCTTTTGTCATGAACTTGATTTTACTTGTATATTTGGAATAACTATTGTATATGGCCTGGTATGGCAAGGAACTAGCATGACTTGATAAGTGACCCATGGTGGTACACTTCTGACCTGACTAACCTGACTTGATAGTGGCCCGTGGTGGCGCACTCTTGACTTGACTTGTAACTGGTAACCTGATAACTTGATAGTGGCCGTGGCGGCGCACTCTTAACTTGACTTGACTTGATAACTTAACTTGACTTGCCTTGACACCGTGGGTGTTCCTGCTTGCTTGCTTGTACAATCCACTTGTCTTGTCTTGCATCATGTCTAGGACGTGACTTCCTGGGTACCACGGCCAGGGACTCGCGCTAAATTGGACTAGGCTAATGATTAGATCAAACTAGAACATGGAGAATTCCCGGTCACAGGTAATCTCGTTATCTGGGCGCTTTAATGGACTTGTAGCTTGCCGACGAGTAGAGCACATCTCCAGCACACTGTCATGTGTTGCACCCTCTAAGTCACCTAAGGGTACATTTGTCTCCCGGGCGATGTACCCACCTATAACTCTCAACCCGCGGAAGGATAACTGGATGGTCTGCAGGGCTTGGGACTGGGAGTTTCTCACTTGCATCTTGTTAGTAATTAGGCTTGTGATAACCCTAGTTAGTTAAAGTAGTAAGCCGTAGTACTTGCTTGGCCGATTGTGAATGAATGGTGTCCAGCCCTGTATAAGTCTTGTCTAGCCCCTGTACCTGGAACCCTTGATCATGATTGTTTTACTTATATCTAGCGATAAATGGGTAGAGACAGTGAGCTATTCAGGCGAAGGGGTACAATCCCGGTCCTTGTTTGGTTTAAGGATTGTGACCTGGCTCCCGGAATGGTTCCACGTCCCTAGTCTTTTATCGCTCTGTGTACTTTTACTACTTGTACCTTCTTTTATTCTGATATGCTGGCTTTTGTTCTTATTTATGGCCTCCTTTGTGGCACTTGCTCTTTCTGGGGTTTGACCCAGCTGGTTTTGTGTGGCCAGATTTCGGAGCTGCTCCCGAGGATCTACCAAGCTTCCAGCCCAATGGTGAACACTAGACGGAACCCGGGCTACGAGTGGGTTTTCCCTTTCTGTATCACCCACTTATATGTAAATTTATTCTTTGAGGCGTTTAGCCGACGAGCACCTGTTAGCTCGATGCACATTTACTTACTGTCTGCCTACGGGCTGTAAACATGATTAACAAATCCTAGGGTTGATCATGTATGACTGAACTCTTGCTAGTCCTATCATTTGTATGACTAGCTTCATGATCATCCAATATGTAATATTTGGGACGCCTTATATATATATATTTGATGCTCTAACATCTTGTAACTCTGTTAATTGCTTGAGATTGAGACAATCGGCTTGACCTTAAGAGACTGCTGGCTTGTAGTAAACCCTCATATCTAGACAGCCGTGACCGTATTGTTGAGATGTATTCTATTTCAAGATACGTAGCTGGCTGTGTCTGCCCCCGCTCTCCAGTATTCTGGTTCTGGGGCGTGACACGGTTTAAGTGGTGGCCCATGCAGGTCTTGTCAATCAAGAAATGTGAGGGTTTACCCATAGATGTCTCAATCAATATTCGCCCTTGATCTCCACCCGTATTTTCAAATCCCTGAGATTCTTGACCTGATCACATGCTTGTATCATTGATCTGTCCTGGTCCTTTCCTTATTGTTCCCTATGTCGTCTTCTTCAGCGGCATTACTCCCGGACCTGCCAACCAGCCAGAGGAAGCTCGACAAGCACCCCAGCGCCAGGAAGATCAAGTTCAGCACTCTGGAGTAGCCTCCCAAGTTATGCTTCCCGGAGGCTCAGAACCTCTAGTTCAGGAAGCTCCGCCCGTTCAACCAGCTAGACAGGATGAGGGACCTTTGGTAGGGCTTATCAGAGAACTGCTTGCATCCCAAGATCGTCGAGGCGACGCCTTGCACCAGGAAGTTCATGATGCACTAAACCGAGGAGGTCCCCAAGGAAATCAAGCGGCCAACAGTTTCAAGCGCTTGAACCCTCCCTTCTTTGATGGCAGTGAAGATGCGGTTGCCGCGGACGCTTGGCTTCAGGATACCGAGGTGGTTCTAGAAGCGGCTAGGACACCTGAAAATGAGAAGGTGGCGGTGGTACGCCTATAGTTGTTAGACTTGGCTCGCGATTGGTGGGCAGCTCAGGCCATGGGATTAGCGGCACCAGTCACTTGGGCGACGTTCAGAGAAAGATTCCAGACAAAGTACTTCGATGCGGTGGCACGGTACGACCTGCAGACCAGATTCACCAACTTGAAGCAAGGAGGCAGGACGGTCGATGGCTATGCGACCGAGTTTTCCAGGCTGAGTAGGTTCGCCCCCACCTTGGTGGCAACCGAGTTCGATAGGGCTCAGCGGTTCCAGCAAGGGCTGCACTTAGAGATATTATTGGCTGTGGAGCAGTTCGAACACCAGACGTTCGATGCAGTGTTGAAGGCAGCAAGGAGGCATGAGTATACCTCCCGGAGAATTGTGGACAGGACCGGAGGCAGGAAACGGTCCCACAACCAGATGCACCAATCTTCAGCTCCAGCCCCGGCAGCTAGGGGATTAACCATTGGAACTCCGAGGCGGGTGGCCTCAGTGACGTCGGTTCAGCATTCGACCCCGACGTACCCGCAGCAGCAGAAGCAGAAGCAGTCTTCCGCGGTGGGATGTTCTCATTGCGGGAAGCCGGGCCATGTAGTGGCAGAGTGTCGTAGGGCACAGGGATTGTGCCTGGCTTGTGGAGGAGCAGACCACCAGATAGGGACCTGCCCGAATAGGGGAGGTCCATCATCATCCAACCTTTCTAGTTCTTCAGTGAGGGGACCAGCCCCAGTTCCAGTCCAGCAGCAGCAGCAGCAGTACCCTAGGCCATTGTTGCCTCAGGCCCAGGCCTTTCAGCAACAGAACCAGCAGCAGTTCACCCAGGCTCCAGCGCAGAACCGACAGAGGGGTTTCCAGCAGAGGGGACCCGCAGCTAGAGGTCAGGCTATGATGATGACCATGGAAGAAGAAGTTGCACCAGGTGAGGTAGTGGCAGGTACTATTCTCGTCAACACCTTTCCAGCATCTGTATTATTTGATTCTGGTGCATCGCATTCATTCATGTCTGCACGATTTGCGACACGGATAGGATTGGAGCCCGAGTCATTATCAGTGAGGCTCAATATACTTACTGGTAATGGTCTTGTGGGAGTGGATCGAGTGTTTTCCTCGTGTCGGATCGTAGTTAGCGGTAGAGAGTTCCCCGCTAGATTCATAGAGTTTCCTATGGCAGACTATGATGTAGTCCTAGGCATGGATTGGTTGAGGAACCATTATGCTAGGATAGACTGCCATGTTGGCAGAGTTGTCTTTAGTATTCCCGGAGAGCCAGAGTTTTCATTTTCCAGAGGCACAGTAGAGCCTTCTCCTCCAGTATTGCGGATGGCAGTAGCAGCATTGCAGTTGCCCCGAATAGTTGAAGAGTTTCCAGATGTCTTCCCAGAGGAACTTCCAGGGATGCCACCAGAGCGGGAGATCGAGTTCACCATCGACTTGATTCCCGGAACAGCACCAGTATCAGAGCGAGTCTACAGAATGGCGCCTTCAGAGTTGGAGATTTTGTACAAAATGATTGAAGAACTTAGAACCAAGGGATTCATTCGTGCTAGTGGATCGCCTTGGGGAGCCCCGATGCTTCTTGTGAAAAAGAAGGATGGTACGTCCAGGCTATGTGTAGATTATCGTACCTTGAACTCAGTGACAATTAAGAACAGATACCCTCTTCCAAGGATAGATGACTTGTTTGATCAACTCAAGGGGGCTTCAGTTTTCTCGAAGATAGACTTGCGGTCAGGATACCACCAGATCAGAGTCAGAGAGCAGGACATCCCGAAGACGGCGTTCAGATCTAAGTACGGGCATTGGGAGTTTCTAGTTATGCCCTTTGGAGCGACCAATGCGCCGGCAGTGTTCATGGACCTCATGAACCGTATTTTCATGCCTTACTTGGATCAGTTTGTGATAGTGTTCCTTGATGACATCCTGGTCTACAGCAAGTGTGAAGCAGAGCACGAGCAGCATCTCAGAGTTGTCCTCCAGATTCTCAGAGAGCACCAGTTGTACGCCAAGTTCAGTAAATGCGAGTTCTGGCTCGATCGCATTTCTTACTTGGGTCACATCATTACCAGAGGAGGAGTGGAAGTTGATCCCCAGAAGATTGTGGCTATCGAGGCATGGCCAGTACCCAGCTCAGTGGCAGAAGTTCGCAGCTTTCTTGGGTTGGCCGGCTACTACCGGCGGTTCGTCTCTGATTTTGCAAGGATTTCAGCGCCGATGACCCAGTTGACCCGCAAGGATGTGCCGTTCGTTTGGGCAGCAGAATGTCAGGAATCATTTGAGAAGTTGAAGCGAGGTTTGATAACGGCTCCCATTCTCACACTTCCAGATGGGACCGGAGGATTCACAGTTTATTGTGACGCTTCAGGCAGAGGATTGGGATGTGTTTTGATGCAGCATGGGAAGGTAATTGCTTATGCGTCACGTCAACTCCGTGATCATGAGAAGAATTACCCGACCCACGACTTGGAGCTAGCAGCGGTAGTGTTTGCACTTAAGTTGTGGAGGCACTACTTGTACGGGGACAGGATGGAGATATTTACTGATCATAAGAGCCTGAAGTATGTTTTCACCCAGAAGGATCTTAATATGCGGCAGAGAAGATGGCTCGAGCTACTTGTGGACTATGATGTGGACTTGCAGTATCACCCAGGGAAGGCCAACGTGGTAGCAGATGCATTGAGCAGGAGAGCCGGAGTCTACCTCCTAACAGCGCAACCAGAGCTATTGTCAGATCTTCAGAAGATGGGAATTGAAGTGATTCTTCCTTCCAATGTGGCCTTGATGGCCAGCCTACAGATTCAGTCCACCATAGTTGAGAGGATCCGGACAGCACAGTTAACAGATTCCAAGATTCAGCGGCTCAGAGCAGAGTGCGAGGCAGGGAGAAGGTCAGAGTTATGTATTCATGAGGATGGTACACTTCGACACGGCACGCGTCTTTGTGTACCCAGTGGAGATATCAGACAGGAAGTCATGGCAGAGGCTCACAGTTCGCAGTACTCCATTCACCCAGGCAGCACGAAGATGTACAGAGATATTCGTCAACACTTTTGGTGGAATGGTATGAAGAGGGAGATAGCCCGGTATGTCTCTCGATGTTTGGTTTGCCAACAGGTCAAGGCTGAACATCAGAGGCCGGTTGGACTTCTACAACCTTTACCGATCCCAGAATGGAAATGGGAACACATAACCATGAATTTCGTGACTGGGTTACCCAGGTCTCCGGCAGGCAGAGATGCTATTTGGGTCATTGTGGACAGGCTTACCAAGGTGGCACATTTTCTTCCATTTAGAGTTGGACAGTCGACGGCGCAGCTAGCAGAAATGTATCTCAGGCAGATCGTCCGACTTCATGGAGTGCCAGTCAGCATAGTATCAGACAGGGATACGAGATTCACATCGCACTTCTGGCGCAGTCTTCATCAAAGTTTGGGGACTCGTCTCAAGTTCAGCTCAGCGTATCATCCGCAGACAGATGGGCAATCAGAGCGTACTATACAAACTCTCGAAGATATGTTGCGGTCATGTACCCTTGACTTCGGTGGTTCATGGGAGGATCACCTGCACCTGGTAGAATTCTCGTACAACAATAGTTTCCAGGCCAGTATCCAGATGGCACCCTTCGAGGCTCTGTATGGCAGGAAGTGCAGATCTCCGTTAGCATGGGACGATGTCGGAGAGAGGCAGATGCTTGGTCCAGAACTGATTTCTCAGACGGTTGAAGTGGTCAGGAAAGCCAGAGATCACCTCCGAGTTGCTCAGGATCGCCAGCGCCATTGGGCCGATGCTCATCGGCGTCCCTTAGAATTTGCCGTCGGCGACCATGTATTCCTTAGGATCTCGCCTACCCGCGGCGTCATTCGTTTTGGCGTACGGGGAAAGCTTAGTCCTAGGTATATAGGGCCGTTCGATATTCTAGAGCGAGTAGGTGACGTGTCCTATCGTCTCGCTCTTCCGCCGTCGCTAAGTGAGGTACATGATGTATTCCATGTATCCCAATTAAGACGGTACATCCCGGACCCGAGCCATATCCTAGATCATTCGGAATTGGTTGTTGGTACCAACCTTTCGTATGAGGAGAGGCCCGTGTCTATATTGGACCGGAGGAAGAAGACGCTCAAGAACAAGACTATTAACTTAGTCCGTGTTGCTTGGGGTCATCACTCTCTAGGTGAGTCAACATGGGAGCGTGAGGACGACATCCGATCGCGATATCCCTACCTGTTTGACTCGTGAGGTATAATGTCTTTCTTATACCTTACGCTTTCCCTTCCTTGCTTGCATTGTATGATTGTATGATTGAACTGCTTAGTGTAGCTTGTCTGTGCTTAGTATAGCTTGTCGTGGCAATCTCTAGCTCCTTGATTTAATTCCGAGGACGGAATTCTTTGAAGGTGGGTAGAGTTGTCACCCTCATTTTCCGTATTTTGTATTATGCTCGTATTTGGATTTTGGCACGTATTTTATTATTCTCGACTTGCGGATTTTTGAATTCTTGTAGTTGGGTTTTAAACCATGGCTTGGTTTTATTTTGGAGATTGGTTTGGTTTGGTTTGTCATGATGGAACACCATAGCCTACACACCACCTCCATTACACCACAACACCCTCATTATAACCCACCTACTTTCTCTCTCCTCCATAATTTCTCCATTAATTTTTCTTCTTCTTCTTCTTCTTCCTCCACCAACACCCATAGGCAAGTGCATCTTGCCATTAAATAAGCACCTCTTTTTATTTGTTCATTAGCTAGATTAGGACATGGAGAACAACATTAGAACTTGGAATTTTGTGATTTGGAGTCTCCATTGTTCTAGATCTAGGTTTTAATTATTTTCGGATTTACATGGTTTTGATCTATTTTAGTTGGATTTTATGGGTTTTTGATGCTTCCATATGGAAGAGAATTCAATTTTACTCAAGTTAGAACCTTGAAAATCAAAATTTGGTTTTGATTTGGCAAAGTTATGAAGAATTGAAGTTTTTGGGTTGCGTGTTCTTCCTCTCGGACAGAGGTAGGAGAAGAACATAGCCTTTCCCTCTTGTTGGCCACGCGGCTCCCGCGTACGGCCTCTGCGTAGAGCTCCTGCGTAGTGTTGCTTGCGTAGAACCCTTGCTTAGGGTCTTCTGCGTATTGCACCCTGCGTATTGCACCCTGCGTATTGCACCCTGCGTATTGCACCCTGCGTATGCTGGCCTGCGTACTGTGCATTGCGTATTGCTTGCGTAGTGTGCATTGCGTATTGCTTGCGTAGTGGCTTGCGTAGCCCCTGCGTATGCTGGCCTGCGTACTGTGCATTGCGTAGTGGCTTGCGTAGCCCCTGTGTATGCTGGCCTGCGTATTGCTTGCGTAGTGTGCATTGCGTATTGCTTGCGTAGTGACTTGCGTAGCCCCTGCGTATGCTGGCCTGCGTACTGTGCATTGCGTAGTGGCTTGCGTACTGTGCATTGCGTATTGCTTGCGTACTGCTCACCTTGCGCAATGTAACCCTTGCGCAATATAACCCTTGCGCAAGACAACTCTTGCGCAGCCTTGTATGCGCAGTCTATACCCTGCGTAGCCCAACCTTTGACCCCCTTGTGCTACCTACTTGTTTATGATGAATTTGTTATTTCTTGGTCTTGGCTCTTTTATGATCCTATATATATTGGTATTGTATCAGGTATTTTATGTCCATTTTATATCCTTACGCCTTTTGTCATGAACTTGATTTTACTTGTATATTTGGAATAACTATTGTATATGGCCTGGTATGGCAAGGAACTAGCATGACTTGATAAGTGACCCATGGTGGTACACTTCTGACCTGACTAACCTGACTTGATAGTGGCCCGTGGTGGCGCACTCTTGACTTGACTTGTAACTGGTAACCTGATAACTTGATAGTGGCCGTGGCGGCGCACTCTTAACTTGACTTGACTTGATAACTTAACTTGACTTGCCTTGACACCGTGGGTGTTCCTGCTTGCTTGCTTGTACAATCCACTTGTCTTGTCTTGCATCATGTCTAGGACGTGACTTCCTGGGTACCACGGCCAGGGACTCGCGCTAAATTGGACTAGGCTAATGATTAGATCAAACTAGAACATGGAGAATTCCCGGTCACAGGCAATCTCGTTATCTGGGCGCTTTAATGGACTTGTAGCTTGCCGACGAGTAGAGCACATCTCCAGCACACTGTCATGTGTTGCACCCTCTAAGTCACCTAAGGGTACATTTGTCTCCCGGGCGATGTACCCACCTATAACTCTCAACCCGCGGAAGGATAACTGGATGGTCTGCAGGGCTTGGGACTGGGAGTTTCTCACTTGCATCTTGTTAGTAATTAGGCTTGTGATAACCCTAGTTAGTTAAAGTAGTAAGCCGTAGTACTTGCTTGGCCGATTGTGAATGAATGGTGTCCAGCCCTGTATAAGTCTTGTCTAGCCCCTGTACCTGGAACCCTTGATCATGATTGTTTTACTTATATCTAGCGATAAATGGGTAGAGACAGTGAGCTATTCAGGCGAAGGGGTACAATCCCGGTCCTTGTTTGGTTTAAGGATTGTGACCTGGCTCCCGGAATGGTTCCACGTCCCTAGTCTTTTATCGCTCTGTGTACTTTTACTACTTGTACCTTCTTTTATTCTGATATGCTGGCTTTTGTTCTTATTTGTGGCCTCCTTTGTGGCACTTGCTCTTTCTGGGGTTTGACCCAGCTGGTTTTGTGTGGCCAGATTTCGGAGCTGCTCCCGAGGATCTACCAAGCTTCCAGCCCAATGGTGAACACTAGACGGAACCCGGGCTACGAGTGGGTTTTCCCTTTCTGTATCACCCACTTATATGTAAATTTATTCTTTGAGGCGTTTAGCCGACGAGCACCTGTTAGCTCGATGCACATTTACTTACTGTCTGCCTACGGGCTGTAAACATGATTAACAAATCCTAGGGTTGATCATGTATGACTGAACTCTTGCTAGTCCTATCATTTGTACGACTAGCTTCATGATCATCCAATATGTAATATTTGGGACGCCTTATATATATATATTTGATGCTCTAACATCTTGTAACTCTGTTAATTGCTTGAGATTGAGACAATCGGCTTGACCTTAAGAGACTGCTGGCTTGTAGTAAACCCTCATATCTAGACAGCCGTGACCGTATTGTTGAGATGTATTCTATTTCAAGATACGTAGCTGGCTGTGTCTGCCCCCGCTCTCCAGTATTCTGGTTCTGGGGCGTGACATAATCACTTTTCTTTTCCAACCAGATGAATCCCATCGTTTGGTTCGCGGAAAGGAAATGAAAGGAAATTGATTCTATAATATTTTATTTTCATTGGAAAATTATAATTCCAATCAATTTTATTTTCGATGTTTGGAAAAAACCAAGAAAATTCAGTGGAAAAGTGAATCCTTAGAGGAAAAAATAAATCATTGGATTGGTGCGAGGAACCACTTTTTCTCCTATTTTTTCTCTTCTTGGAAATCAAATTCATTTCCTTCTTATTTCCTTTGGCATCCAAACAAAGGAAAGGAATCAGTTTCCTTTCCCAAGGCTCCAATTCCGCGAACCAAATGTGGCATAAGGGTGAGTATTATTCGGTTTTGGACCGAAAATCGAATCAATCTGAATCCCATAAAAAAATTGGTTCGGTTTGAAAAAAAATCATTTCAGTTTCAGTTTTGCAATTTATAAAAGAAATTATTTGGTTCCGGTTTCGATTTCGGTCAAAAATCGAAACCGAATAATACTCTTACTATTATGTAAATACTCTCAATTTTATGCATATGTGTCACGTCCTGTATTCAAAATCAACGGTGACGTCATGATCACATCCCCAGGCTACGCGCCAAATTCGCGATTGTCATCCGTAAAATAGAATGGAAAATACAAAGAATTATATTTCATTTATACAAACTATATCTATTATACAACAACCATTTTCTAAGAGTACATATTGTCTTACAAGTTTATTACAACAACATAATTTTACATATGATTGTTTACAAAATATTGCTGGCCATCTCTTGGGATTCTCCTACATAGACTATTCCTCGACATTGTCTTTGTCGTACAGAGGTAACGTCTCGGCAGGAACGTCATCTTTCCCTAGTGAGCAAATACTAGGTCGTTTAGAAACGACAAGCAAGTTTTCGGCCAAAAACGGTTAAAGAAAATAGAAGTATGATAAGGAATAAAAAATAATGGTTTTTCGTTAAAGGAAATAAGAAATGCAGTTTTATATTATTATATGAATATCATTTTTCCATTCAACTAAGTAATGTAAACGTCATGTTGACTCTCTTTAATAGGGATAAGTTTTTCCTAGAATGAAATGCAAAGTTTGGAGGACTAATCCTAAAAATGCGATGCAATTTTGGAGAACAACCCCCTGAATATTCATCTAAATAGTTTTCCGTCAACAATCCCGTATTCCTGGGATCAGGCTGTGATTTGGTGGCACGGTGCTTAGATTCCGGCCCTGAGCCTCCCTTGGGCTTACAAAATTTATTTATTCGATGTTACTGTCGAAATAGATGTAAAATCCGTGCCTCCTTTGGGCTTACAATAGAAATTTTTGCCTCCCATGGGCATAAATAGAAAATTGCCTCCCTTGGGCATAAGTGAGCTGAGCCTTACATACTCGATTCGTATGGTCCTACGAATGAGTTAAAAATACTGATTAGATTTTTTTTTTTGGTTATATTATGTTGCGGGACCTTTAGGGATATTTAGGTTGTTCTCCTCCGCCCAATGCTTTCTATTTGTTAATTAATTCTCAGAGGATTTACCTAGAGAGTTTCTAGGTTTATGAGAATAAACCAATTTCTCTAAAAGTCGAGAATTTGGCTATTTCTTGAAATTTTTGAAAATTTCGGCAGAGTCTCCTTTGTATTTATAGACACCGAAAATTCACAAGAGATAATAAAAGATATAATATAATCCCGGATTCGCCGACCCCTTTGGTGAAGCAACTCTCAACACCGGAACCACGCATTAATATCTCGGGTTCGCTGACCCCTTCGGTGGAGCAACTCTCAACACCGAATACTCACGCAATATGATAAGGTGTAGTTTTAAAATTTTCTTACCTTGACAAGCAATTTAAGCGAGTAAGCAAGTTTCCTGGGTGATTGCAGCTTGCTAAATATTACACAAATTCAAAATAGAGTTATTAGTAGCACAAATGATACCAAATTTTGCTTTCAAGTGTCATGATTTACAAATTAATTTAATACTCTTTGTAACATTGGCTTGATATATATACAAAAAGAGTTTAAAATTGGAATTTGATAGATGTAAGGTTACTTTGATATATAAGAACTTGTAAATACTCAATTTAACTAATTAATCATGTCAATAATGTCATTTTGGTATATTTTACATTGTGGACAAAATTGGTATTATACCAAATTAAATCCGAATTTCAATTAAGTCCCTACTTGCTAAAAATACTCATATTTTAGCTCTTTGGGTATGCATAGGAGTTTAAAATTTGAAATTTGCAAATGTATAGTTACCTTATCCTATAGGAACCTAAAAATTCTATTTTGACTATATAATGAAGTCTAATTATATTAAATAGGGATATTTTATATTGTGGACATATTTGACATAATTGTAAGAAAACTATCTCAATATTATACAAAGAAGTATAAAACTCATATATGCATATTTTTCTTTTAAGTGTAAAGGTTGAGTCCCTAAGTTATGTCAAACTTGTAAGTGTCCATATAAATATAAGTACATACATTGTGTCCACTTAATGTGTCAAGGTAAATGTATATAATTCTTGGGTTGAATCCACACAGTATCATATAAAATTAAAATTAGAGTCGAAGTGTCCGTCCATTCCATGTCCTACCTATTGTGTCTAACTTACATGTTCATGCAATATACATGTATAATTCCTTGGTTGTATTTCACACACAATTGTTTGCAATCACATATAATTGTGTCCATGTATTGTGTCACAATTTCTTATTCACAAAGTGTCCATATATATATATATATATATATATATATATATATATATATATATATATATATATATATATATATATATATATATATATATATATATATCAATTTTGTCCGTAAATGAATTCTTTCAATTTCTAACTACTCCATATCCATATTTGGTTCTTGTAAGATTGATAATTGCAACTTGATACCCTCAACTATTTTCGTTTTTCAACTTTATACCCTAAACTTTTTTTGTAACAACTTGATACCCTGACAATTTTTTGGACAAAAATATCCCTAACCTAAACTTAAAAATACATCCCCACCCCCACCCCCGCACCCAACCCCTCCCCCCTGCAGCCACCAGCCCCGCCCGCCCCCCGGCCTCTTTCGGCCACCCGTCGTCGCGCCCCCGCGTGCCCTCCTCCACGCTATCGTACCCCGCGACCGCGGCCAACCGACTGTTGACAGGAATTGGAGGAGCGGGGGAGGGCGACGGGAGGTGGGCAGTCGGGGGCGGAAGGGTGCAGCGTGGGGGTGGAGGCAGCCGGGGACGGGGGCGGGGGTTGGGGTTGGTGGCAGCCAGGGACGGGGGCGGGGGTTGGGGGTGGTTGCAACCAGGGTTGGTGTGGGGACGGGGGTTTGCCTAAGAGAAGGGGGAAGGGAGCAGGGGTAGTTTGGGGATTTTTAAAAATTAGGGTATGAAGTTGAAATGTTTTAATAGTTGATGGTATTAAGTTGTGCCGCTGAGTCGTACGCTGCTCTTTAGCGAGCGTACGCTAGTCTTCGTACGCTGCTCTTTAGCGAGCGTACGCTAGCCTTCGTACGCTGCTCTTTAGCGAGCGTACGCTAGCCTTCGTACGCTGCTCTTTAGCGAGCGTACGCTAGCCTTCGTACGCTGCTCTTTAGCGAGCGTATGCTCACTACAACAAAAAACCCTTTTAATGACGGCTAAAAAGCGTCATTAATGACGTACCATGACGTTTTTTTTTTCACAGCAACCGTCATGAAAACGGGTGTTATAAATGTTTTTTAAAAGCGTCATAAAATAACCGTCATGAATATGATGAGTTTCTGCTACACTTATTTTCAGCGTAGTTTGAAAGCGTTATGAATAGATAATCTGTATAGACTCAATTCAGCACATTTATAACGCTCAATTCTGCATATTTATATATTACTTTCCAAAAAATTATAGAACAATGCTCAATGTTGCTCAATTCAATTTCAAAACATTCATTTTGGACCATATTCACAAGAAAACATCTAAATGTTATAGAGTACCATTTAATCCAATTACAAATATATACATAATATATATCACCATCTTTATTACATTTTTTTTCAAAATAGGACATCCAAATACATATATTTACAACTACTACTAGTAAGTAGACCCTCAAAACTATTAGTACATTGGCTTCAACTTTGAGCACATCAAAACTGTCGGCATCACGTAGCAAAATCCTGAAAAAGATTAAAAAAAACTTAGTTTGAATTAGAGGATAACTAAGCTAGTTTGATCAAAATACAACACGGTTGGCTCAGAGTGCATAGTAAAACTGCAGGAGCAAAGCTGCCATGTAAAACCAAGTTAACCGCACCTGCAAATTGTAGACACAGTCCAGAAAATGACCAAAGTAAGGTAAAAAAATAGTAGGATCAAAATACATAAGGTTGGCTCATAGTGCATAGTAGAACTACAGAAAATGCCATGTAAAAACAAGTTACTTGCACCTGCAAATTGGAAAAAACCGTCGAGAAAATGACCAAAGTATGGTAAAAAATAGCAGGATCAAAATACATAAGGTTGGCTCAGAGTGCATAGTAGAACTGCAGGAACAAAACTGCCATGTAAAAACAAGTTAACCACAACTGCAAATTATAAAAACAGTCAAAAAAATGACCAAAGAAAGGTAAAAAAATAGCAGTATCAAAATACATAAGGTTGGCTCATAGTGCATAGTAGAACTGCAAGGACAGATTTTTTCAAAACCATAATTCATTGCAATGGAAGTCACAAAACCATCTCCAAATTGTATCTCATCATTGCCAATATATAAATTTTTTGGTAGGAACACAATAAAGTTGTAGGTATGTAGACAATAGAATAGAAAAAAATTGTTTGCAGTGAAATATGGGTTGTGAATTTGGTTTTCCAATTGAAACATGCCCTGTTCCTTATATTTCAGCTAAGGTAAATATCTGGAAAGTATGGATTTGGGAAAAACTCTACTGTCCTATCCACTCCCTGTCTCCATGTAGCAGCAACAATATTATCACTTCATAATAAAAGCAAAGAATTCAAGTTAGTCACATTTTTGTATCATAATTCAAATGTAGCAGCGGGACTAGCAGCAGGAAAAACTGGAAGGAAAAACACCACATTGATGAAGCCATGAATCTGTTGGACACTCTATCATGTCAGAAGGAAAAACTGGAAGCTACGACCTTCAATATTTTAATTGAAGGAATGTTTCAAGTTGGTAAGGTTAATACAGCAAAGGATCTCTTTAACTCTATTCTTGCAAATGACAGTGTCACCAGATGTTGCAACATACACTATAATGATGAACGGCCTTATTAAAGAAGGGTTGTTGGATGAGTTTGATGAGTTGTTTTTGTCAGTGAAGAATGATGGTTACTCTTCAGATTCTGTTATGCTTAATGCTATTGTTAAGGGCTTGTTGGAGAATGGTGAAGTAAATAGAGCTATGGGGTTTCTTTCAGAAATGGATAAAAGTAAATTTATCCTTGAGGCATCTACTGCGGCATCCATAGTGGACCTAATCTCAAAGGACGGACATTGTCATCATTATATGAAAGTGCTTCCTAATTTTTCTCAACATTGTGCGAAGAGTATTGAGATTAATATCGACTCGTCGATATCAGCATTGATACAAAAAATTTCTGAATAGTTTAGACTCCTTTTAGCATTGATACAAATTTTTTTTCTCAACATTGTGCGAAGAGTATTGTGAATTTGGTTTTATTCCCCTTTTAGCAAAGTTGTTTGAAACTAATAATAGTTTAGTCCTCCACATGCATTAAAATTGAAGAAATAGTTTGGCCATCTTACTTGGCAAGATCCTTGTCCATGAGATGGAGAACCTGTAAGCATCAAAGCCTATATCCTTCATGAGTTTTACATCTTCCTGCAAGACAGATGAGATTATATTACTTCCAAAATTTTGTGCATGCTCAGTTGATGATGTCACTTGTATGAATAGATTTAGTGTTATCTATATTTGGTACATGCATTATCGTTATTGTGTTACTGTTGTTCTTAGTTATGCCGTACACAATGTATAGCAGAAATGTGCATGAGGCTGGTGGATTCAATCTACCATTTGCTACACCTACTAGTGATTTACTTATAGCAGCATGAGACTTGTGCTCAACAGGATGTCTAATGTGAAGAGTCCATTTAGATTAGGGACCGAGTGTCACAGATAACTAAAATCTTGCATAATTCTTCTATTCCATTCATCTAAAGCTTGATCATTTTTATTTTCATTTTAAACTAGAAATTGTCCATTACCATTATTTTCTTTCTTTCGTCTCTGTGTATGTGATTCATGCAAAGTTGGACATAGTGTCAACTGAGCATAAGACGAGAGAAAAAAATGTTTAAGATGGTTTGAAAATATTCAAAGGAGACCAATAGATACACTAATTAATGGTTGGATCTTAGGCTCTTAGGTAAAAGAGTTGTTAGTAGGGGGTCGCAAATGGGTTGGGTTGGGTCAGATTCGGGTTGACTCATTTAGGCATAACACGAATCATACCGGTTTATGGACGACCCATTTAGGCCAAACCCAAATCCAAACCCGACCTGTTTGCCCATTTAACTACATGGCTGGTCTGTGTTGAACCAAATGGAAATATAGGTAATGTTTTTTTCCCCTCATAAATCATCACCAAGTATACATATTTTCCATCGTCTTACTTAAACCAAGAGGCAAATATCCAAATTTCCAACAACATTCATGCAAATGTGCACTGTAGAGGAACCATTATCTGGTCAAAATTCTTATTGATTTCTACTGAATAACCTATTCTTGTAATACTCAGAAAACAAATTTCCAACAACCTCAGTTATACACATGAACTTCAAAGATAGAAAACAAACCTACACAGATCTAAACATAGGGAAGGCCAATAATGTGAATATGAAATAGAAATTCAAAGAACTGGAATGGATGAAGAAATTGCTCAAGGACTAGGAGATGATGATGGTTGGAAGAGTAGGGTAGTTTCCATGAACTTGATAACTTGGGATAGGGACCTTGGTTTCCCTTCTGTGAACCCGGAGACGGTCTCAAGTAGGAGACAGTTGGTCGAGACTGCAGGGTCGACTAGGAGATGGGGAAGGGGAGGAGATCCTTGCTGTGGTTGGGGGAGGGGAGGAGATTCTTGCTATTGTTGGGGTTCGTTTTATGTATCAGGGATGGTGGTTACATTCTGAATGTGTTAGCTGAACTAAGGGTTACCCTGGTCAAACACGTCCTTACCTTTAACCCAGAATATTTATACTCTAATGTAAGATACAAAAGAAAAATTGATGAAATCACCCACACGTTGAAATCTTCACAGCATGATTTCCCTAAGTGGGGACCGAGTTAAATGCACCAAACTTCCAACTACAATTAAGGAAATGCAAGTGCCAACTAAACCCCAAATTCAGAAATTAGACGCAAAACCCCTCTGACCCAGATCACAAAAATGTAGTAAAATTCAAGAAATGAGTTAGCTTTTTCTTTTCCGGAGGGGTAAAAAAAAGAAGGAAACTTACAGAGAGATAGGCTCTGTAATTTTCCCATTCGGAGACGCATTCTTCCTTGTCCCACCGTCCCTTCGAGAATTTCTCCGCGTACCACCTGTATCAATTAAAAAAAAAAATTCCCCACAATTTATTTTCTTGATAGTAAAGAAGAAGAAGAATATCATCATCAGCAGCAGCAGCTGCTATAGAATTGAGGATGATGACGATGATGATACCTATTGAAGCAGTCATGGTAGGCGGCTCTCAGCTGAGCACAGGGATGATCAGCACCCCAAGCTGTTGTTGACGACGTCACCGTCACCTCCTTCTTCCTCAAATAAAAGGGTTTTTAATTTCTTCAAAATTAGGGTTAGGGTTTTGGAGTTGGGGGGAAGGAAGGAGAAGAAGAGGAGAGGAGGGTGTAAGGAAGAGGAACTGACCCATGAGGGCTTCGGATCCGAGGCCGGTGCCGGAACCGATGAAGCGGCGGTGGTTGCGGACCCACGACATCGACGACGCCGGAGGAAGGAGAGGGAGAGCGCGGAGAAGAGGACGAGCAGAACCCTAACGCTCCTCCTTCGCGTTCTTGTCGATCGCGTACGCGACGGCCTCGAGCTTGTCCTGGAGGGCGACGAGGAGCATGAGGCCCTCCTCGAAGATTTTGGATCTAGGGTTAGGGTTTTGGAGTTGGGGGAGAGAAGGAAGAAGAAAGGAGGAGAAGGAGAAGATCAGAATGTTTTGGGGGAGAGACGGGCTACAGCAAGGATTTTGCCAAAAATTGAAGTTAAAAAATATTACAAGTTTGCCACCGCTCTAAACTATTAATAACGCTTTGTTTTATAAACGTTATAAAAAGCCCAGAATTAGCCCAAACCGTCATAGAAAAAAGGTATTTTTTAACTTAATAACGCTTATGTATCAGCCGTCATTAAAACTCCGTGTCGAGCGTCATTAAAAGGGTTTTTTGTTGTAGTGGCTAGCCTTCGTACGCTGCTCTTTTGCGAGCGTACGCCAGCTTTCGTACGCTGCTCTTTAGTGAGCGTACGCTCACCTTGATACGCTGCCTGTTGGCAGCGTGTCTTGAGCATACGCTAGCTTTCGTACGTGTGCCTTGGTACGCTAGCTTAAGCGAGCAAGGCGTACGCTGGCCCCTTTCGTACGCTAGCTCGAGCGTACGCAGTCTTGAGCGTACGCTAGCTTGAGCGTACGCTGACCTGTAGCTTGAGCGTGCCCTTGTGTACGCTGACCCTTGCGTACGCTTCCCATTGGAAGTGTATGGATCCTCTGGTACGCAGACCTGAGCGTACGCTAGCCTGAGCGTACGCTAGCCTGAGCGTAGCCTGGCTTGAGCGTAGCCTGATTACCCTTGATCTTTTATAGCCCTGTATATTGATATTTTATTAGATATTTAACGTCCATTTTATATCCTTACGCCTTTTGTTATGAACTTAATAATCATGGATTTGTTTAATATGTTTGGAAATGATACCTGAGCATGACACGATAGTGATCCGTAGTGGTGCACTCCTGACATAATGACCTGAGCATGACACGATAGTGACCCGTAGTGGTGCACTCCTGACATAATGACCTGACATGACCTGATAGTGGCCCGTCATGGCACACTCCTGACAAGTATACTTGACATGATAAACCTGACATGTTATATCTTGATAAGCTGTTGCACGGCTACCTGACATGACATAACCTATATAAATAACCTGGACACCGTGGGCGATTGTGCTTGTACAAATAATCCAGTCCTGTCTTGCATCATGTCTAGGAGGGGACTCCTGAGTACCACGGTCAGGAGTACCTACTAAAATGAACTAAGGTTAACAACTAGATTAATACATTAGTCATGAAGAGATTTTCCAGCTACAGGCAATCCCGTTACCCGGGCGCGCTTGGGATCTGTAGCCTGCCGTCGAGTAGGGCACATTTCCAGCACACTGTCATGTGTTGCACCATGTAAGCTACTTAAGGGTACATGCGTTTTTTGGACGATGTACCCACCTGATTTCAACCCTAATCTTTCGACCTGGGTAGCCTGGATGGTCTGCAGGGCTTGTGGCTGTGGAATAATCTCGCTGCATCTTGTTAGTAATTAGGCTTGTGACAACCCTAGTTAGTTAAAGTATCAAGCCGTAATTCTTGCTTGGCCGTGAAATGATTGGATGGAGTCTAACCTGTCTAGCCTTGCCCTGATCCTGTTCCAGATTGCTGTATGACCAGAATGCTTGTATTTATTTTACCGATAAATGGTGAGAATTCCAAGTTCAGTTCAGACGAAGGGTTACAACCCCGGTCCTTGTTTGGTTTACGGGTTGTAACCTAGCTATCTGAATAGTTCCATGGTTATCTCGTCGTATATCATCCTGGCATGTTTTTCTTATTTCTAGTTTTACCAGTTATTTATATTTCCTGTCTTTTATTATATTATTATATTCCTGTGCTGATTGCTGGTTTTAGTTCTTAAGTGAAGCTCCTTTGTGGCACTTGCTCTTTCTGGGGTCTGACCCAGCTGGTTTTGTGTGGCCAGATTTCGGAGCAGCTCCAAAGGATCTACCGATCTTCCAGCCAGATGGTGGCCACTAGACGGAACCCTGGCAACGAGTGGGTTTATTTTTGGCTCTTCCGCTCTATTGTGAAAATATTCTTTTGAGGCGTTTAGCCGACGAGCACCTGTTTAGCTCGATTGTACTTTTATTTACTGTCTGCCTACAGGCTGTAACATGATTGACAGATCCTAGGGTTGATCATGTATGACTAAACTCTTGCTAGTCCTAACATTTTGTAACGACTAGCTTCATGATTAGCTGAATATGTAATGTTTGGGACGCCTTACTATTGTATATTTAATGATCATACATCTTGTAACTTTTACTTACTTGCTTGTGATTGAGACACTAGGCTTGTTCATGACCATAGGAGACTGTTGGCTTGTAGTAAACCCTCATGTATCTAGACAGCCGTGACCGTATGGCGAGATGGAATCCATTTCAATATACGTAGCTGGCTATGTCTGGCCCCGCTCTCCAGTATTCTGGTTCTGGGGCGTGACAGAAAGGGAATGAGGGGTTTCTTATCAAGGTTTTTGGGAAAGTGTGGAAGAGGGGGTCTCTTACCCGAAGGGGTTGTCACGACCCGCACCCTGATTAGGGGAACGAGCACGTGTGTACGTCCAGTCTACGTCGCAGAATCGACGGTAGAACGCTGTATAGTCCTACTTGAAAGTATAACATCTAGACACAATATATATGTACCTGTCATTTCCGTACGGAGGTATATAATCTCAACTCAATCACAATACATCTAAGGAAGATAAGCACGAATATCATAAAGAAATGATGGAAATAGATAAACTGAAATAAATGCAAGTCACCACACAAGATCAGAGTTTAAGACATAACACAATATCCAAATAGGTACTACAAGTCTCAATACCCATCTAAAACGCAGTCCAGTCAAACCTAACAAGTCTTGGTCACTACTGGTAGTATGTCCTCTACGAACACTCCCCATCCCCGAATAGTATATGGATCCAGATACAGCATGTCATGACACGGGATTCTCTAAGAGGCCATAGCTAATCCCCCTTAGGAATCGATGTCTATACAAGTACAAGAAATAAGATCGAACAATGTACCAATATACCACGGTAACCCAGGAATGACATCTCATGACAGGATCCGATATATACTAGTCCGTGCATCATCGTGTCGAGAATCAAGTAAAACACTATAATTGAATCAGATATAGCAGATATCAAGACAATAAAAACTATCAGAGAATGTACTCGCCTGCGGTCATGAGCTGTCAATGGGATCGATGCTCAGAGTGGTGTCACAGACCTAAAGATGAGATATACATGAGTTAAATAGGGTTTAACAATGTTAGGCATAATTTTCTAATGTATGCTAAGAAATCTAGGTCAAACTCAGTCAAACTAGGTCACACTAGGTCAAACTAGGTCACATGAAGTCAAACCAAGTCAAACTAGGTCAAGTATTGACTTACAATTGACTTTGGTCAACTGGTCAACTCTGGTCAACTCCTAGTCCAATCTAGGTCAATTGTTGACTTGTAGTTGGCCTTGAGTCTAAACAGTCAACCTTGGTCAAACATGGTCAACTCTAGTCTAAGTATTAAAATATCAAGTTGCACCTCATTATTCGTACATCGAAACCTACGACACGTAAATCGAGATAAGATGATCAACCGCAAGGTTAATAATCTTATCATAGTGATCCATATGGTCATCTTGTCAAATTTAGCGATGTGAGATCACTGGAATCGACTGATCTCAGTTTCGTTGCACTAATTTCGAAATACGAACATAATAAAAATTAATTATAAGATACATAGAGAAAATATCTACAGACGTTGTCGGATGATGAAACAAATATCGCCAACATGTCAAGAATGGTCAAATCCGCTAGGATAGCCTACCCATATGTCCAGTTTGGACAGAACGGCAAAAAGGTAATTTTGGGTCAAAACGCTGTCCATGTTGGACCTACTTTGCACCAAAAAATGTGCAAAGGATACAAGTCAACAAAACCTAACAAATTATATATCCATGAATCCAGAATGATGATACGAACCCAACGGTATATCCGAAATTAGATTACGTTGACCCGATCTCAAAATGGTCCGTTGACCAGGACATTAAAATTCCGGTTTGCACGAAAATGCGTGCCGGAGCCAATGTCCACTAAACCTAGGAAAATATATGTCAACGAGTCCAGAATGACGATACAAACTCATTTGTTTATCCGGAATTGGATTCCGATGAGCCGATCTCAAAATGGTCCGTTGACTCGGATTATGGGGCCCGCTTTGCACCAAAATTTGTGTCAGGGTCCACATCCTCCAAATCTAGCAAAGTATATATGAAATCATGCCAGAACGACGCCACGAGTCTAATGGCGGATTCAAAATTGGAATTTTACAAGTTAGAAATTACGAATTCGGATGGCCAACTTTGTCGTCAAATTCAACCAATCAAACAAGCTCACAATGACACGAAACTTGAGGGACAAGAAGATGATTATACCAGCTGGGTACATGAACTGGTGGCACATTAAACGGAGCTGTGATGGCGGAGATACGAGTCGACGAAGTTGGCTCCACAAAACTGTCCAAAATATACACAATTTAAATGATCAATTTTGCGGCCGGTTTTGATCTATCAAACGATCGAATTAATGGTTGAAACTTGACAGGGGTGAAGGGATATATACCAAGATTGTGACAGAGGAAAGAATTCATCGATCAATGGTCGGATTCTCTAGAAAATGCGCACAAAGTTGCTGTCCCAAAACGAGATTCTGACTTCGCCATTTCGTGCGTCACGACGGAATCTCGTGCCAAACGCACGAATCGCCTATTGTACGCGTCGAGGAGGTCGACGAACGCTACGGGGAGGTCGCCTGGTGGTTCGTCAGACAAGGGGGGCGTTCATGGTGGCACGAGGTGGTGCGGCCATGCCGCGGCTGCTGCAACTTTGCCGCTGCTGCTGCGCACTGCTGCTGCGCGTGCTGTTGCTGCTCGCTTGCAGCTGCTGCTGCTTTGCTCGTAGCCTGCTGGCCGTGCGAGGTGTACGGCCCCGGAGTTGGGGTGCACGGGGATGGGGTGGTGGTGATGGAAGAAGATGGTGTTGATGGTGATGAAGTAGTGAGGAGGATGAGGAGAAAATGAAAATAAAGATGGTGGTGGTCGGCTGGTGTGTGTGAGTGTTATTAGGATAGGAGAGAGAGTGTAGGAGAGGTGAGTTGGAAAAGTAGAGAGAGAATTATTAGGGCCGGCCAGAGGGAGGGGTATGTGAGTGTCATATAGGAATGTGTGGTTGGGAGTAGGAGTGGAATGAAGGGTTGGGATTGAGTATGGGGATTAGATTTTATTTATTTTTAGGCATTTGATAAATAAAGTTATCCATTAAATATCTTGAGTGGATACATTTGGTGTTTGGTATTTTGTAGGGGCAATGAGTGGCTGGGTGTTCATGAGGGGATAACATGAAGCTTGGGTTTGGTTCCAAGGAGTCGGGTCGGGTCAAAATCGGGCTTGGTGCAATAAATAGTTTAATTTTAGTTATTTATGATCATGGATAAATATGTAGCATGCGGGGGCTAAATTTGTCACGCCCCAGAACCAGAATACTGGAGAGCGGGGGCAGACATAGCCAGCTACGTATATTGAAATGGATTCCACCTCGCTATACGGTCACGACTGTCTAGATACATGAGGGTTTACTACAAGCCAACAGTCTCCTATAGTCATGAACAAGCCTAGTGTCTCAATCACAAGCAAGTAAGTAAATGTTACAAGATGTATGATTATTAAATATACAATAATAAGGCATCACAAATATTACATATTCAGCTGATCATGAAGCTAGTCGTTACAAAATGTTAGGACTAGCAAGAGTTTTAGTCATACATGATCAACCCTAGGATCTGTCAATCATGTTACAGCCCGTAGACAGACAGTAAGTAAGTGCAATCGAGCTAAACAGGTGCTCGTCGGCTAAACGCCTCAAAAGAATATTTTTACAATAGAATGAAAGAGCTAAAAATAACCCACTCGTTGTCCTGGTTACGCCTGGTGTTCACCATCGGGCTGGAAAAACGGTAGATCCTCTGGAGCTGCTCCGAAATCTGGCCATACAAAATCAGCTGGATCAGATCCCAGAAAGAGCAAGTGCCACAAAGGAACCTTCACTTAGAAACTAAAACCAGCAATCAGCACAAGAGTATAAATAAAAGTAAGAACTAGAATTAAAGAAAATACATCAGGGTGATATACGACGAGATAACCATGGAACTATTCAGATAACCAGGTTACAACCCGTAAACCAAACAAGGACCGGGGTTGTAACCCTTCGTCTGAACAGAACTTGAAATTCTCACCATTTATCGGCAAGATAATATAGGCATTCTGGTCATGCAGTAATCTGGAACAGAATCAGGGCAAGACTAGACTGGTTAGACTCCATCCAATCATTTCATGGCCAAGCAAGAATTACGGCTTGATACTTTAACTAACTAGGGTTATCACAGACCTAGTTACTAACAAGATGTAGTGAGATTACTCCACAGCCACAAGCCCTGCAGACCATCCAGGTTACCCAGGTTAAAAGATTAGAGTTGAATTCAGGTGGGTACATCGTCCAGGAAACGAATGTACCCTTAGGTAGCTTGAAGGGTACAACACATGACAGTGTGCTGGAAATGTGCCCTACTCGACGGCAGGCTACAGATCCTAAGGCGTGCCCAGGTAACGGAATTGCCTGTAGCTGGGAGATCTCTTTATGACTAGTGTATTAATCTAGTTATTAGCCTTAGTCCATTTCAATAGGTACTCCTGACCGTGGTACTCAGGAGTCCCCTCCTAGACATGATGCAAGACAGGACTGGATTAGTTGTACAAGCACAATCGCCCACGATGTCCAGGTTAATTGTACATGTTATGTCAGGTCAGGTAGCCGTCGCAACAGCTTATCAAGATATATCATGTCAGGTTATCAGGTCAAGAGTTCTTGTCAGGAGTGCGCCACGACAGGCCACTATCAGGTCATGTCATGTTCACTTGTCAGGAGTGCACCACGACGGGTCACTGTCGTGTCATGCTAGTTCTTTGTCACACCAGGCCATGTACAATTATCATTTCAATCATGTCAATCAAATCGTGATTTATCAAGTTCAGGACAAAAGGCGTAAGGATATAAAATGGGCATAAAAATATACAATAGGAGTTCCAAACCATGGGCAAAATAATAATAAAAATAACAATACAGAGCTATAGGAGAGACATGCGGTTCAGGAATAATCTCATGCAGCTGGGAGGAGAGCAGCCCATGCGGCTAAATAGGGTCAGGCGCATGCGGCTGATAAAGGAAAGCCTATGCGGCTAAGGATATCAGTCCTCATGCGGCCAGCGGGAAGAGGGGGCGCATGCGACTGATATGAAGTGGGTCCATGCGGCTGAATAGAATAGGGTCTATACGGCCAAGGAGAGAATCCATGCGGCAGGGACAGGAGCGAAGCCATGCGCTTATGCGGTTAGCGGGGTCATGCACCTATGCGGCTACAAGTGGACCAAGTTCATGCGGCTCGGGAAGAAGTTCTCATGCGGTTGGGTCAAGTAAAGTCCCATGCGGCCAGCGGAAAGAGAGGGCGCATGAGACTAAGTCAGGTCATTCATGCGGCTGGAAGAAGCGGGGTCCCATGCGGCCAGCGGGAAGGGCGCATGCGGCTGAGGGTAGCGTTTCATGGGGCTCAGGAAGTTCAGAATATTATGCGGCTGGGGATTGAGCGAGTCATGCGGGTAGATGAGTTCGGCCCTCATGCGGCTCAAGTACTTTCAGCCATGTGGCTCAAGAGAACACTTGTCGCATGAAATATTCATGCGGTCAAGTCAGCACAGTTCATCTTCTCCAAAATTTTAGAGAAGAAGAACACCATGAGAGCCAAGTCCTCAAGCTTCATAACTCCATCATCCGGAGCCCAAATCCGAACTTTCATAGGTCAAAATGGGGTAGAACGAGATTCTCTTCAACATGAAACCAACAAAACTTAGAAATAACAAGATTAAGTAGATCAAAACCCCAGAATTCCGAAAATAAAGTAAACTTAGATCTACAAGAATCTAGCCATGGAAAGTGGAAATGCCAAGTACTAAAGTAAATTAAAATGCTGTAAGGAAGAGAATAAAGCAATAAAATTTGAGTTCCTCCATAAAGCAAGCTGCACTTGCCTAGACCTCCCTCTCTCTCTGGTAGGTGAAGAAGTAAATGAAAGAAGAAGAGTAATGAAGAGAGAGAAAGAAGAATGGGTTAATAAATGGTAGTGGTGGTGGTAGGTAGGGGGTTCACCCTTGGTTCATAATGAACCAATAGCAATCCCAAACCGAACCAAGCCAACCCGAACCAGGAATAAACCAAGCCATGAAGGAAACTAAGCAAGAAAGCATGCAATACAGGATAAATACGTACACATATTCCAAAAATATGTAATACGAACCACAGGCATTACAAAATTAAATGGGACACAAGTGTCATGTGGGTAGTAGGCTTAATGTGGATCGTATCCATATTTTGGGTTGACAAGTTTGGGTCGAAAGGGTGTCCCCAATTCAAGTCGAAAATAAATGTGACTCTGTGGGATGAATTAAGATTGGATGTTGTATCAGAAAAGTTGTGCGATGTAAATGAAGCACAAGATGGTGTGTCTGAGTGGGACACGAAGGTCATGGGTATAGGGTATTTTGACTAGATCATGCATGTGAAGTTGGTTTTGAGAAAGCAACTAGTCTTGTGCTCCTAAATTAAAAGTCACGGCAACGTGCATATGATGATCATAAATAAAAGTGGGAATCTATTAATAATTATTCAACGATCAAATGACCTAAATTGATCCAAAGTTGTGCGATGCAAAAAGAGTACAATAGAGTAAGTTTGAGTGTGACATGATATATCAAAATGAAGGTAATCTTGTCTACTACAAACTTATAAAGAAAGTTTCCAGAAAATGGCATCTCTGACGCTCCAGAAATCGAAGTCCCGGAAAAGAACATTAAATAAAAAATAATAATCAAATAACAATACTTATTGAAATAATTGATTTAGAAAATTTTAAAAATAAACCTTAAATTTCAGGGGGCTTACAGGGGTGGCCGGCGGTGGCGGCAGTGGTGGCCGGCGGTGACAGCGGCGGCCACAGCAGCAGCAACACAGTAGCAGCAGCGACAGCAGCATAACAGCAGTTGCAGTAGCAATAACAAGAGCAGCAGTGTAAAGAGGGAAGAGGAGTGGAGTGGTGACGGTGAAGAAGGATGTGAACTAATAAAGAAGAAGAAGAAATAAATAAAGAGGGGGGTGAGGTGGCATTAAGTCAACCTCTCTTCTTCATGCATCAAAACACATGGCATGACACATGTCATCACCATGCCACCTATTCTTAAATGATGACACCTAGACAATGAGTAGGTAAAAATCAATTTGTGTAATGACAAAATTTTCTAGGGATCCAAATGAAATTTCTACATACATATAGAAATTATATATCTTTAAACAAGATTTATTATGATTATGATTGTTTATTAATTATTATTAAGGATAATAAGAGCATAACAATATGTTGTATTCAAATTGGGTATATTTTGAAAACAAAATTCTATTTGTGATTTGAAATCAAACTTTCATAATTTAACAACTAGTCTAAGTTTGGACGCAAATACAACAATTATGTGTATAAAATTATAATATTTAATGTTATTTAACTACGATTGTAACTTTGGACCATAGCTTTTATACAATAGAAATATTCCAACCAACCAAACCAAATAAATCAACGTTATTAGATTCGTTGATTTACAAAAGTTAGCATATATTTTCACTTTTTAAACCCAACCCAACCAAACCAAATAAACCAACAATAGAAATATTAAAATTAGCATATATTTTTACTTTTTAAAAAACTAACAAATGTTTTCATTCCTTTGTATGGAATAAATAACATTTTAAAATATACCCCCACTATTTAATCAAAATTTTGTCTGATTTACAAAAGAATAGGGACATTTGTTATTTTTTTTTTAAATGTAGGTATATGCTAGATTCTATATTTTGAATGGAAACATTTGCTAAAATATTTTAAAAAAAGCTAAAATCTGGTGTCTTAACCTAGGGGCGAGCATTCGGTTTATTCGAAATAGCCAAAATCGAATAAACCAAAATTCAAAATTTAAAACCGGATCGAAGTAGCCAAAACGAAAACCGAACCGAACTGCATCGAATTATCAATCCGGTATATTCAGTTTGTTCGATTAGGCAATTTCTATCATTTAATGGGTCAACCCCAAAGTTAGGATCATGTTTAAGTTATACTAAAATTTATAAATTTTATACACACATTTGTTGAATTTCAAAGTTGCATGAAATTAAATTAGTTGTTAAATTATTAAAGCTGGAGAGCTGGAGAATGATTCAGCCAACTACGTATTGTGGGTAGATGAATACCGTATAATATGATCAATGCTGTCTATAAGACAAGGGGGTGCATACTACATACAAGTCTCACTAGGTTTGCTCAACCTCTATTGTCCCAATCATTCAATGAAAAGCAGTAAGTAGAGAACATGTAAGAATATGCAGTACGGCGTCCCAAACGCTCAGTCAAAATGTTCTTGAGATCTGGATTTACAAAACATAGCCAGATGATATAACAAGGTATACACAATCGTTATCAGCTGCAGCTGACTTAGTTACAATTATGTAAAAGTAAGTACAAGTCAGTCCGACTAACATGTCGGTGCCAAACGGCAAAAGTAAAGTAAGTAGCAAAACGATCAGGGAAACAAGGAACCCACTCGTGTCCTCCTGCGATCATCCCTCTAGTATTGACCATCTTGGGAGTGGAAGTAAGCTGAGTCCTCGAGAGCTGACTCTAAATCTGGTCATACAAAACCAGAGAGATTAGACCTCAAATAGCAAGTACTACAAAGGAAGCACGACATGAAAAATTAGAACCAGTGATAAGAGTTAAGAATATGATAAATAAGTCTCTGCTTGCTACTGGAATTCACACAATATTACGACACTTCAAGCCAACTTCCCAACCAAACAAGGACAGAAGTTGATCCGTCATGTCCTGACATTATGATCATCTCAGTAGTTAACAGAGTAGGTACAGTACACAAACAAATCAATTTAAACGGCAATACAACTAATACGGCTTGCTAACTGTAAGTTCTAAGTTGCCCTGCAAATATGCAATAAGGGAATCCTCAGTTCTTACAATGTACGAGCAAGGCTAGTCTATCCAATAATCAATTATGCCAATCATGAATTAGACGTGTCCCAGCGGGACGCCCGTCGTCAATATGCAGAAAAATATAAATAGATACCACTCCCTGCCCGTGTGGCAGATTTGTAGTATCCGTAGGAACCAGCCGGCATGTCGGGACACGAATTGTCCCAAGATGGATGCCATATAATAACTCGGGAATCCATTCTCTCCATGCAATAATTATTTTATTTAACTTAATAGTCCCTACGTTAATTGAAATCTCATGTCGTGGATTATGGTCATTCTGAATGAGTACTTTCGTACAGAGTACGATATACATAACTCTACAATGATGCCTGTGCGGTTATGTTGTAGGTCTTACATAGCATAATGCAACAATCAAACCTAGTCATGGGATAATCATGCCTTGACTGTAAGGTACACATGCTGCTTTTATAGAAAGAAGTTGGAGTCAGCACGTGTCCATATGCCAATGTTCGGGATCGGCTAGTCGATCGCAATGGTTCATGGTTCATACATGAACGTGTCTTATTCAATTCAATAAGACGACTAGCCAGTCTTTTAGTTCCAACTAGGAACGCATGATCAATCATTTAGTCAAGGTAACAATCAATGTCAATTCGTGACAAGGTATAAAAGTTAAACTAGTATTTGGTATGGTCGAGTCTATAACTCTCAGGGTTGAGTACCAGTGATACAAATGCCCACAAGCCAATCAAGACACGGGGCACACTTCACACAACAATATGTATTAAAATACTAACATGCATCAAGTGGCACAATCCAACGAAATACGCGAGATAAGACAAAACATTCATATTCGGTGAATTGTGTAGGATAAGACAGATGACGCAAATTTAGCAAAACGCGCGGACTGAAACGACTGTTATGCGCACACAGGTGGAGAATTCACTGATTCACTGTAGGCGCATAGCAGTCCCTTTGGGAGCATAGCAGGTCCTTTGGGAGCATAACAATTTCTTTGGGTGCATAGAAATTTCTTTGGGAGCATAACAATTCCTTTGGGAGCATAACAATTCCTTTGGGCGCATAACAATTTTTTTGGGAGCATAACAATTTCTTTGGGAGCATAACAATTCCTTTGGGAGCATAACAATTCCTTTTGTGAGCATAACAATTTCTTTGGGAGCATAACAATTCCTTTGGGCGCATAGAAAATTCTTTGGGAGCATAACAATTCCTTTGGGCGCATAGTGCCTTTGGGCACATAGTGCCTTTGAGCGCATAACATGTCTTTGGGCGCATAACATGCCTTTGGACGCATAGTGCCTTTGGACACATAGTGCCTTTGGGCGCATAACATGCCTTTGGACGCATAGTGCCTTTGGGCGCATAACATGCATGCCGCTGCACCAGCAAGCTTCGGCCATGGAGTTTCAAAAACTTCCAATGGCCATAACTTGGGCTACCGGACTCAGAATTGGGCAAAATAAAGGTCAAAATTGACTAGAATTGAATTCTCTACAACATAAAACAACTTGTTTTTGAAAACAACAAAGTTGATAGATCAAAACCATGAAAATTCATAAAATCCAAAACTTAAAACCTAGATCTACACACAACCATCCATGGAAATCAAAAACTTCAAGACCTAAACTTGTAGAGAAAGAGGAGAGGAACAACATGGACTAAAAATAAATGGGGATGCATAAAATCTCTCATAGGGTACAAGATGTACTTGCCTCTCCAAAGGGGTTAGGGTTTTTGGTGGAGGAAAGAAATAAGATTTTGTATGGAGAGAGAAAGAAAAGGGGTATAAATATCTAGTCCAAGTTAATCTCCACCACCCATTCCTTCCTACATAATCTAGGCCATCAATCCCTTATCATGATGAACCAAGCTAAACCAAGTTGGTTCAACATGAACAAAATAAACCAAGAGCTAAGCAAAAGCAGAAAATAAAATACAGAAAAATAATTAGCATAAAATTAAAGAAATTAAATACAGAACACATGCATGATAAATATTAAATAAATACATTCAAGCAGCACACGTATTAAAATACGTATTCTAGGAACGGGGAGTGACATCTCTACCCTCCTTAGAAAAATTTTGTCCTCGAAATTTTAAATCCAAGCAGGCTAGAAACATCAGAGCTAGACTAATCCAAGTACAAGTAATTTTAGCGAGCAAGCAGTCATCTTACAATATTAATAGCAAGTAATATATCTATATTTATCAATCTACGACATCAAGCAATTTCTACTCATAGGAGGATAAGCATGAGGAATCAAGACAATCAAGGTACACGGAAAGAAATATACTTTGTGAGTTAAATAGGTGCAGATACCGTGATCGGATATCATCCTTACGTTCCCACGTTGACTCTCCTAAGGAGTGATGACCCCAAGCAATACGGACAAGGCTAATTGTTCGGTTCTTGAGTATCTTCTTCCTTCGTTCCAAAATAGACACAGGCTGTTCCTCGTAAGACATGTTGGTACCGGCAACCAGCTCAGAATGATCGAGGATATGGCTTAGATCCGATACATACCTACGCAACTGAGATACATGAAACACATCATGCACCTCTCATAACGAAGGTGGAAGGGACAAACGATAAGCCACATCGCCTACCCTATCGAGGATAGCAAATAGGCCCACGTATCACGGACTCAACTTCCCGCGAACACCAAATCTAATAATCCCACGAGTAGGCGAGATCCGCAAGAACACGTGGTCCCCAACAGAAAATTCTAACGGCCTACGATGTTGGTCTGCCCAATGATGATGTCGATCTTGCGCAACTCGAAGTCGCTCTGTAATCCCCTTAACCACTTCAACCGTCTGAACAATCATCTCTGGGCCTAACATCTTTCTCTTCCCGATATCATTCCATGCCATTGGCGACTTATATTTCTTACCGTATATTGCTTCGAATGGCGCCATCTGGATACTGGCTTGATAACTGTTACTGTACGAGAATTCGACTAAGTGCAGGTGACTCTCCCATGATCATCCAAAATCTAGGGTGCAAGCTCGTAACATATTTTCTAAAATCAGAATTGTTCTTTCTGATTGCCCGTCCGTCTGTGGGTGGTAAGTCGTACTAAATCTTAACTTGGTACCCAGGCTCTGATGTAAACTCTTCCAAAAATGTGATATAAAATGGGTATCTCTATCTGACACAATACTGACAGGGACCCCATGCTGCCTGACTATCTGCTGCATATACAACTCTGCCAACTTTTCTGTAGATTGCCCTATTCTAAAAGAAAGAAAATGTGCCACCTTCGTAAGTCGATCCACTATCGCCCAAATAGCATCCTTGCCACTTGGTGATCTCGGTAAACCGGTCATAAAGTCCATTGTGATATGCTCCCATTTCTATTTCGGGATAGTAATAATCCAACCGGTCTCTGTTGTTCTGCCTTCACTTGCTGACATATTAAGCAACGGGAAACGAATCTAGCTATCTTCCTCTTCATTCTGTTCTACCAGAAGTGCTGCTTGATATCTTTATACATTTTGGTCCCTCCGGGGTGTATAGAATACTGAGAACTGTGAGCTTCTGTCATAACCTCCTATCTGATATCTCCACTTGGCACACATAGACATGATCCAAATCTAAGTGTTTAATTCTCGTGAATTTTCATCTTCTTCCTGAGTCCTGACTCACACTCTGTCCTAAGCTTCTGAATCCTTGGGTCCTGTGCCTGAGCTGCCTTGATCCTGTCTACCAAGTCGGATTGAACTCGTAGACTTGCCAGAATTCCTACATCACTAGGAACTATAACCTCGATCCCCATCTCTTAAAGATCTTCTAAAATGTGTTTCTGTGATGTCAACATAAATGCGCCGCCTCTCCTGATAAGAGCGTCCGCTACCACATTTGTCTTGCCTGGATGATACTGAAGCTCTACGTCGTAATCCTTGATCAGATCTAACCATCTTTTTTGTCTCATGTTCAGTTCCTTCTGAGTAAAGATGTACTTCAGACTTTTGTGGTCTGTGTATATGTCTACTCGATCACCGTATAAGTAATGTCTCCATAGCTTCAAAGCAAATACTACTGCTGCCAACTCCAAGTCATGAGTCGGATAATCCTTTTCATGGTCTCGAAGTTACCTAGATGCATATGCTATCACCTTTCTATGTTGCATTAGGACAAACCCAAGTCCCTTTCATGACGCGTCACAATATACAGTAAAACCTCCGGGTCCAACTGGTAATGTAAGAATAGGTGCCGAGATCAACTTCTGCTTCAAATTTTTAAATGATGCCTGACACTCTGCCGACCAGACAAATGGCACATCCTTTCGTGTCAAGCGGGTCATGGGTGCTGAGAGTCTTGCAAAGTCTGATACGAACCTTCTGTAATATCCTGCCAATCCCAAAAAACTTTGCACATCTGCTACGGTCTTAGGCATTGGCCAACTTTCTACTGCTTCTACTTTCTTGGGATCCACTGCTACTCCAGCCCCTGATATGATGTGCCCCAAGAATGAAATACGATCCGTCCAAAACTCACACTTGCTGAACTTGGCGTACAACTGGTTCTCTCTCAGAACCTGTAACACTTTCTTGAGGTGATCTTCATGCTCTTCTTCACTAGCTAAGTATACGAGAATGTTGTCAAGGAACACAACGACAAATTGATCTAAGTATGGCATAAAGATGTTGTTCATCAAATCCATAAATATTGCTGGAGCATTGGTCAAACCAAATGGCATAACTAAGAATTCGTAATGCCCATACTTTGACATGAATGTCGTCTTGGGAATATCCACTTCTCGAACTCTAACTTGATGATATCCTGACCGAAGATCTATCTTGGAAAAAAACTCTAGCTATGCTCAATTGATCAAACAAGTCGTCGATCCTTGGTAATGGGTACTTGTTCTTTACTGTTGCCGCGTTGAGCTTTCTGTAGTCTATGCACAATCTTGATGACCCATCCTTCTTCCCTACAAGTACCACTGGTACTGTCTATGGTGATTCGCTGTCTCGAATGAACTTCTTCGCCTTCAGTTCCTCTATGTGCTGATATACCTTGGCCTGCTCTAAATCCGACATTCTGTAAACTCGATCCGATATCGATTTAGTTCTAGGTGACAATTTTATACTGAACTCAATGTCTCTAACAGGTGGTAGACTTGAAAGTTCTTCGGGAAATACGTCAAGAAACTCTTCAACTACCATTGGGACTTGAACTTCTTCCATTACCGTTACTACTCTTTGTTTATGTTGCTCTGTCTCTGACCTGACTAAGGTAAACCGCTTCTTACCTGAAATATTAAAAGATACACTCTCTCTTCGACAATCTATTATCGCATGACTGTCTTTCAGTCAGTCCATGCCCAAGATGACGTCGAAATTACCAACAGAAAATTCCATCAACTTGGCGGGTAAGGAACGCCCGCACACTACAACTCGACATGCTAGAATAACTTTACTAACTCCTACGAGTCCGTTACCAGTGAGTATATTCAGCCTCTCTGGCAATACCTCGAATTCTATTCCGAGTCGTATCGTAAATCATGCAGATATAAATGAGTGTGATGTTCCCGAATCAAACAATGCTACTGCGGGATATGAGGCGACGAAAATGTTACCTGCCACAACATCTCTCGATGCCAATGCCTCTTCCAAGGACAGATTGAATACCTGCCTTCGGCCTCCTTGTTGGTTTCCATGCTGCGGCCTAGCCTGGTGTTGCCGCGCCCTAGCCCCTGCCTTGGTGATGCTGGAGTGGTCTTTGTTGTTGCTGCTGCATCGGCGGTCCCTGCTACCGAAACATCTGAGCCTGCGACATCAACGGACATTGTGCCAACGGGCTTACTGCTACCGCTTGTCCTTGATACTGGCCTGTCCCTGGTGCTGGCAGCACAGAAAATTATTGCACTGGTCCTCCTGATATCGAATTCATAGGACAGATAGAAATCCAATGATCTGGACTTCTACATATCAAACACAGTCCGTTCAATGCCCGACACACACCTCTAGTGTGCCCTACCTTTCCACAATAGGTGCAGCCCGCTGGGGGTTGCTGGTTCTTCCTCTGTTGTTGTTGTTGTCTTGTTGGTGGTGCCGGCCCTCGTATCGCCACATCGTGAATGTGAATGCCAGGAGATTGTACGATTATTCGGGGCGCTACTCTCCCTCCTCCTTCAATCTGATTGTGAGACCTCTTCTAACCTCCAGTCCTTGATGTGATCCTCTGGATGGTGATCTCATGCATCCGGGTTGCCATCAATACATCATCGAAAGTCTGGTAGTTGTGCCCCTCTATCAATTGCAAGAGTTCAAGATGAAACCCTTGCTGAAACCTCATAGCCCTTTGGCTCTGCGTTGCTACCATCTCCGGGGCGAACCTACTCAGTCTGCAGAACTCTGCTGCATAAGCATCCACTGTTTTGCCAACCTGCTTGAGGTTGATAAACTTCTGTTGTAGCTCGAACTGAGCCACAACTCCATAGTACTTCGTCTTGAATCTAGAAGTAAAATTATCCCAAGCAATAGGATGTCTGATGCCCACTTCTTCTGATTCCCACCAATCACGTACGATGTCCTGAAGTAACAGCTTCACTTGATCTACTCGTTCTTCTGCCGAAACCTTAGCCGCTGTCAGAATAGCCTCGATGTCCTTAAGCCATGCATCCGCTGAAATAACATCTTCCGTGCCTTCGAAACAACGGGGGTTGTACTTGCAGAATCTGGTTGACGCCCCTGAATCAGTCCTCACTCCTCTTTCCAAAGCCGTCTATAATCCTTGGTTGAGTAATACATTCTACTCTTACAGCTGAGTGTGCATGTGTTGCTGGGCCAACATCTGATGTTGCTAAGTAGCCATCATCCCTCTTATGATTTTCAGAAGGGCTGGTGTGTCTACTGCCATAGGGGTAGGCGGAACTGTTGGTGGTGTTGGAACCTCTGGATACTGTGGTCCAGCTGTTGGTTCTACTATCACCTCTTCTTGGATGTTCTCTTTGTCACGCCCCGAGTCGACAAACCGTTCGTCTCCGGTGTTACTTTGCCGATTCGATCGTCCTCGCAAAGGCGTGATGCCGTACGAGTCTGGAATTACACTCGTACAAGGCAAGAACGTTACGTTGCTTTTCATATTAATACACCAAGTTGAAACATCACAAATCACATCAGAATATAAGACACAGTATAGGAAGATAGAAATATTTTTCATTCATAGCTTGCAACGAAGTGCAAGTCGTAATTATATTAGATGTCGTTGCGGCTACATTGATTGAAAACAGAAAGAAATATACTCGACAAGTTGCCTGAACTAACGCTTACCGTCCCATACATTCGCCCATTTATACATAAGCCGTCGATTGAATTGGCTTCAAAATACTTCAGCATAGGAAGAGATTCAAAATGCCTCTCCGCACTTCAGCTTCAGTTTAGTTGGAAGCACCCGCCGCACCTGGGAAAATTGGCGGAATGGGATTAGCACACTAGCTAAGTGGACGAGATGAACCCACTCGTCTAAATCGACTCTGATTGTTAGGGTAGGCATGCTTTAGAGTTGTCTTTCTATTAAAACTAAATGAATTCAGTTCATATTCGATAGCCATCTTTGAGTAATAAAGCATACAGTGAAACATAGCAGTTTATCATATTTCTTACCACGGCCGTGCTCGTCCCTGCATGAAAACAGAGATAATATTTACACCTGCATAAGACAATAGGTGAGCATGCTACTATCTTGTACGCAGTCATTGATGTTACACATCACGTGGAACTATCTCAACGGCATTTCGGCCCGCTCAGTCTAGGTTGCAAGCCTGACTGACAGTCCCGCAATGCATCAGTGCCGAAGCACGATTATTCATTTCCCCTAGGTCAATTCGATTCTGATGCCCCGGATACCGATTCGAGGAAAAATCAACTTGTGCACAAGTTGTCCATGACCATGCCAATGCGTGAACAGTTTAACATATGCAACAGTTTTATATAGCGCGGACAGTATTGAACGACATTATCATTTTCCCCCAACTCATGCAACATTCAGTTTCCCCAAGTCGTACTCCCGATTTAGTGTCCTGTAGGCACCAAATGGTCCGAGGCATCATAACCCATGATCAACGTTTCATATTATTTCGCAGCACGTAAAATAGTCTATCTTTTTACTAGAACCTTAAACTTTGTGGTTTATGTGATAGACTTGTATTTTCAGAGTGAATTACTCTAAATCGATACATTTTTTCCAAGTTCTTGAACTTAGTGGATTGGCATGCAATTAACTTGGCATCGTTCGATTTGAATGAATTCAAGGCAAGGAATTAGTTTGTGGGACAGAGTAGAAAAGAAGGGGTCGAATCATCCACCGATTACTTTGCTCGTACCGATCGTCGAAGAGCTTCGCAATGTCAAGCTTTAGTTACGCGAACTCCTACAATGGCACCAACACTTTGTTAGAATTCCTTCTTTTCCCCTTGCTTCAAAATTTGTAATTACATCCATGAAAATGACGTGAAAGTACTTCATCAAAATCCAGCGGCAAAAGCTCTAAGAAAACCATACAGCGGTCCGGTCCCGTCGAAGGGACTTTTATAGAGAGCTCACTCGCCGAGACGCAGCCTGCTGTATCTAGGACTTATTCCAACAGAAGTCGTTCCATTAGTTCGATCGATTCTTGTAACTTCCGTCCAAATCGATTTGAATCGATGCCACAAGGCGTTATCGTTTACCAAGCTTAGCGATCGAGTTTGATGGCCATCTAAGTTCCTGGCCGATCTGACTCGGCGCAAGCATATTATGAAGTTCCGTCGCCTATCGAAAGCGAGGCGCTACATAATATACCACTAAGAAAAAGTTTCGTCCCGAAACTTAAGAACAAGGGTTTAACCTTAATTTAGACAAACAACGCAGGGTATTTCTCTTTCATCTCCGCCTCCATCTCCCACGTCGACTCCTCAACTGAATAGTTCCGCCAAAGCACGTGGACCAAGAAAATTGACCGATTTCGTAGCACCTTCTCCTTACGGTCCAAAATTTGAATAGGTTCCTCCGAGTAAGACAAGTCAGTACGCAGCTCCAACTGATCGAAGCTAACCACATGACTTGGATCGTGCACGTATTTTTGAAGTTGTGAAACGTGGAAGACATCGTGCACATCAGCCAAGACAGGAGGTAGTGCGATCCGATAAGCAACCGTTGCAACTCACTCGATGATCTCGAAGGGCCCTACAAATTTTAGGCTCAACTTGCCTTTAACGTCGAACAGCATCACACCGTGCATGGGCGTTACTTCCAGAAACATGTGGTCCCCGACCAAGAACTCTAGCGGTCGTCGACGAAGATCTGCGTAGCTCTTTTGTCGACTTTGCGCGATGCAGAGTCTATCTCGAATCAAACAAACCTTTTCGACGGCCTGCTCCACCAGTTCCGGTCCAAGCACTTGTCGCTCTCCGGCTTCATCCTAGCATATCGGTAAATGACACTTCCTCCCGTAGAGCGCTTCATATGGAGCCATCTGAATGCTCGACTGATAACTGTTGTTATACGTAAACTCTGCAAGCGGCAAATGCGTATCCCAACTAGTCTTTAGGTCGATCGCACACAGACGCAACATATCTTCTAAGCTTTGATTTACCCTCTCCGTCTGACCGTCTGTTTGGGGATGGTACGCAGAAATAAAGTTTAGTTTGGTCCCCATCGTCGCCTGTAGGCTCATCCAAAAATGCGATAGGAATCGCCCATCTCTGTCCGAAATTATTGAGGCCGGTACCCCAAGCAGTCGAACAATCTCGTCGACGTAGATTTGTGCTAACCGATCGACGCTCCATCGTACTTTAATTGTGATGAAGTGAGCCGACTTGGTCAATCTATCAACAATGACCCAAATTGCATCATTCCCCCGTGACGTCTTCGGAAATCCCATAATGAAATCCATCGAGATGTTGTCCCACTTCCACTCGGGAACGGCGAGGTTCTGCTGCTCTCTGCCTGGCCTTTGGTGTTTCGCCTTTACTTGCTGACACGCCATGCACTGCGACACGAATGTAGCCACGTCTTTCTTCATGACGTGCCACTAAAAGTTTGTGCACAAGTCCTTGTACATCTTGGTGCTTCCAGGATGTAACGAGTACTTCGCATAATGTGCCTCCGTCAGAATTTCTTTTCTGAGTTCGGCAGTTTCAGGAATGCAGAGCCTTCCTTTCAGTCGCATCGTCCCGTCTCCGTCTTCCGCAAAGTCAGTCGCCCTTCCTGTTGGAATCAGCTCGCGCATCTTCTTTAGGAATGAGTCGTCCTTCTGTACGGTCTTTATCTTGCTAAGCAGGCTCGATCCTAACTTCAGCTGAGCTAGGTGCAGGTGTCGATACTCAATTCCGAGTTCGATACCCATCGCTTCAAGGTCTCGCCGTATCTCCTTATTTATGGCTAGTGTTCCCATAAACATTCTACTAAGCGCGTCGGCTACCACGTTTCCCTTGCCCGGCGTATATTCGAACGTTAGCTCGTAATCTTTTATGAGTTCGAGCCAACGTCCCTGTCGTAGGTTGAGTTTTCGTTGCGTAAACAAGTATTTCAAGCTTTTATGATTTGTGTAGATTATGCAAGCCACACCATAAAGATAGTGCCGCCAGAGTTTCAACGCAAATACGATCGCCGTCAATTCTAGGTCGTACGTCGGGTAGTTTTTCTCGTGCTGCTTCAACTTCCGTGAAGCGTAGGAGATGAATTTGTCTCTCTGCATGAGTATGCACCCGAGGCCAGTTCCCGATGCGTCGTTAAATATCTGAAACCCTTCCGGACCATCTGGAATGCAAGGATTGGAGCTGAGACGAGCCGTTGCTTCAACTCTTGAAAGCTGGATTCACAGTCGTCACTCCATTCAAATACTACTCCCTTCTAGGTGAGGCAAGTCAGAGGCGACGCTAGCTTTGAAAAGCTTCGCAAGAATCTTCGGCAGTAGCCCGCTAAGCCCAGGAAACTCCAAATGTCGCTAGCCGAGGCAGGTCGTTTCTAATCTACCACTGCTTCAATCTTCTTTGGGTTCACCGTGACACCTTCGGCAGAGATTACATGTCCGAGGAATGTCACGCTACTCATCCAGAACTCGTACTTACTCTGCTTGGCATATAGTTTGTTTTCACGCAGAGTCTGCAATACCGTCTTCAAGTGTCCCGCATGCTCTTCTCGATTCTTGGAGTAGATTAGGATATCGTCGATGAATACGATTACAAATTTATCGATTTGAGGTCGGAAGACTCGGTTCATCAGATCCATGAACGCGGCTGGGGCATTCGTCAAACCGAACGGCATGACTAGGAATTCATAATGACCATATCGAGTGCAGAAGGCAGGCTTCGATACGTCGTCGGACTTGATCTTCAATTGATGATAGCCTCATCGAAGGTCGATTTTCAAAAATACTGACGCGCCTTGCAGTTGGTCAAACAAGTCGTCGATTCGTGGCAAAGAATTTTTGTTCTACACGGTCGCCTTGTTGAGTTCTCGATAGTCGATGCATAGCCGCATCGATCCATCCTTCTTCTTCACGAACAACACGGGAGCTTCCTACGGAGAGACGCTAGGGCGAATAAATCTACGGTCTAGCAACTCTTGTAATTACACCTTCAGCTCCTTCAGTTCTGCTGGAGCCATTCGGTAAGGCGCCTTTGATATCGGCCGTGTATCCGGAATGGTGTCAATGCTGAATTCTATTTCTCGATCCGGTGGCATCCCGAACATCTCGTCTGGAAAAACGTCGGGAAAATCTGCCACAACATCAGTCTGTATTATGTTTGTATTATCCTTCCTCATGTCTCGAACTGATGCCAAGTATCCCGTGCAGCCGGAACGCATCATACGCCTCGCCGAGATTGCCGATACCATCATTGCCGTTTTCGAGACCGTATCGCACGAATATGAGAACTCTGTCTAACCAGGTAGACGAAATACCACTCTTTTCTCCGCGCACTCGATCATTGCATGACAAGCGCCCAACCAATCCATGCCCAGGATTATGTCGTACTCTTTGATGTCTAGTACGACGGCATCCAAGGATAGATTTCTTTTCCCGATGCAAATATGGCAATCCCTATAAATGAAGTTCGCAGGCATATCGACTCCCGATGGAGTGCTAACGCTAATATTCATATCTAGTGATTGCATGGTTATTTTATTTTCTTTCGTATAATCAGCAGATATAAAGCTATGCGTCGCACTCGAATCGAATAGTACTCGAGCAGGTATATTTTTGTAGAGTAATATACCTGTTACAACGGTATTGGACGCGAATGCCTCGTCCCGAGTTAATGCGTAAACTCGGCCTTGAGCCCCATGGCGTTGATTCTGCTGGTTGACGGGCACCGTATTTGCGCCTTGCAGTATCGGTGCTTTATGCGGATTCGGAACGTTCCTTGGTGGGTTGGGTTGATTCGGAACTTTTTACGGGCAAAATGTAACTATATGGCCTACCTCGCCACACTTGTAGTAAGATCTCGTGACGCAACCGACGGTTCGGTGCTCACACCTACCGTACCTGGTGCAGTGTTGACTGCCATGGCCACGGTCATCAAATCTGTTCGGACATTTTGATACTCCCGATCCCCCGACGTCGTTAGGACGCTTGTTGAAGTAGTTTCGGATGCCTCTATGCGGCATACGGCCAAAGATACGCTCACTATCGAGAGCGGCATTGTAGGATTCACGGTATGTTCGGCACCTTTGATTCATGACGTCCCTTCGCAGTTCTTCATTCAGGCCTTGCTGGAAGCGCTCACACCATGCTTCTTTGTTGGGCAGGAAGGCGCCGGCAAACTTCGCCAGCTTTGAGAAGCTCGAGTCATAATCGTCGACAGACATATTTTTCTGTCGCAGCATCATGAACTCGTCTTCTTTTTGTTGACGGACGGCGCGAGGAACGTACTGTTCGAGGAAAGCTTCCTTGAATATTTTCCAGGAAATCGTGGCGTCTGTATCGGCTTCGTAGATTTTCTGCTTCTTAGCTGCCCACCAGTCGTACGCCCTCAGTTGCAGCTGTAACGCCGCACAAGTTACCCTCTGGGACCCTTCAATACTAAGTAGATTAAACAGGTCCTCAATCTCCGCGAGCCACCCCACGATCACATCAGGCTCTGCCCGGCCGTTGAATTTTGGTGGATTCATTTTGCCGAACTCCTTTACCTTGAACAAGGAAGAAGAATTTTTCATTTGCGGTTGAGCTTCTTCTTCCTCGTCTTCATCTTGATCACCTTGCTTCTCCTCGGGTACCTCGTCCGTTGCCTTGGTACTGCCCGCCATTCTGCTCACTATCTGAGTCAGGGCGTTCATCTGCTTCTGCTGCGCATCAAATTGGGCTTTGAATTGCATCTGAAGCTGTTGCTGCTGCAGTTCCATCAACTGTAGCATTTTCTCCTTAGTCGTCTTGCTAGGGCCAGTGCTTTTTGTGCTCGACGTACCATCCACGGTTTGGGTTGTTGTGCCGGGATTGTTTCTTTTCTTAGTCATTCCTACAAAACAGAGTAAACCCGTTAGAATTTTTCAAAAATATCTACGGCTTACCTGTATGGAACTTTTATTTCACGCAGCATGTCGACAAGCATTCAATCGAGCCATCACAACAGACATTCCAACAATGAAACATCTTTCGAAAATCCGAGGAAACATAACTGTGCTCTGATACCAATTTGTCACGCCCCGAGTCGACAAACCGTTCATCCCCGGTGTTACTTTGTCGATTCGATCGTCCTCGCTAGGGTGTGATGCCGTACGAGTCTGGAATTGCACTCGTACAAGGTAAGAACGTTACGTTGCTTTTTATATTAATACGCCAAGTTGAAACTTCACAAATCACATCAGAATATAAGACGTAGTATAGGAAGATAGAAATGCTTTTCATTCATAGCTTGCAACGAAGTGCAAGTCATAATTATATTGGATGCCGTTGCGGCTACATTGATTGAAAACAGAAAGAAATATACTCGACAAGTTGCCTGAACTAACGCTTGCCGTCCCATACATTCGCCCCTTTATACATAAGCCGTCGATTGAATTGGCTTCAAAATACTTCAGCATATGAAGAGCTTCAAAACGCCTCTCCGTACTTCAGCTTCAGTTTAGTTGGGAGCGCCCACCGCACCTGAGGAAATTGGGGGAATGGAATTAGCACACTTGCTAAGTGGACGAGACGAACCCACTCATCTAAACCGACTCTGATTGTTAGGGTAGGCATGCTTTAGAGTTGTCTTTCTATTAGAACTAAATGAATTCAGTTCATATTCGATAGCCATCTTTGAGTAATAAAGCATACATTAAAACATAGCAGTTCATCATATTTCTTACCACGGTCGTGCTCGTCCATGCATGAAAACAGAGATAATACTTACACATGCATAAGACAATAGGTGAGCATGCTACTATCTTATATGCGGTCATTGATGTTACACATCACGTGGGACTGTCTCAACGGCATTTCGGCCCGCTCAGTCTAGGTTGCAAGCCTGACTGACGGTCCCGCAATGCATCAGTGCCGAAGCACGATTATTCATTCCCCCTAGGTCGATTCGATTCTGATGCCCCCGATACTGATTCGAGGAAAAATTAACTTGTGCACAAGTTGTCCATGACCATGCCAATGCGTGAACAGTTTAACATATGCAACAGTTTTGTATAGCACGGACAGTATTGAACGGTATTATCATTTTTCCCCAACTCATGCAACATTCATTTTCCCCAAGCCGTACTCCCGATTTAGCGTCCCGTAGGCACCAAATGGTCCGAGACATCATAACCCATTATCGACGTTTCATATTATTTCGTAGCACGTGAAATAGTCTATCTTTTTACTAGAACCTTAAACTTTCTGGTTTATGTGATAGACTTGTATTTTCAGAGTGAATTACTCTAAATCGATACGTTTTTCCCGAGTTCTTGAACTTAGTGGATTGGCATGCAATTAACTTGGCATCGTTCGATTTGAATGAATTCGAGGCAAGGAATTAGTTTGCGGGACAGAGTAGAAAAGAAGGGGCCGAAAACTAATTCCGCCAATCAAGAATTAGACGTGTCCCAGCGGGACGCCCGTCGTCAATATGCAGAAAAATATAAATAGATACAACTCCCTGCCCGTGTGGCAGATTTGTAATATCCGTGGGAACCAGCCGGCATGTCGGGACACTAATTGTCCCAAGATGGCTGCCATGTAAGAACTCAGAAATCCATTCTCTCCATGCAATAATTATTTTATTTAACTTAATAGTCCCTACGTTAATTGAAATCTCATGCCGTGGATCATGGTCATTCTGAATGAGTACTTTCGTACAGAGTACGATATGCATAACTCTACAACGATGCATGTGCGGTTAGGTTGTAGGTCTTACATAACGTAATGCAACAATCAAACCTAGCCATGTGATAATCATGCCTTGACTGTAAGGTACACATGCTGCTTTTGTAGAAAGAAGTTGGACTAGTCAGCACGTGTCCATATGCCAATGTTCGAGATCGACTAGTCGATCGCAATGGTTCATGGTTCATACATGAACGTGTCTCATTCAATTCAATAAGACGACTAGCCAGTCTTTTAGTTCCAACTAGGAACGCATGATCAATCATTTAGTCAAGGTAACAATCAATGCAATTCGTGACAAGGTATGAAAGTCAAACTAGTATTTGGTATGGTCGAGTCTATAACTCTCAGGATTGAGTACCAGTGATACGGATGCCCACAAGCCAATCAAGACACGGGGCACACTCCATACAACAATATGTATTAAAACACTAACATGCATCAATTGGCGCAATCCAGCGAAATGCGCGAGATAAGACGAAATGCTCGAATTCGGCGAATCGCGTGGGATAAGACAGATGGCGCAAATTTAGCAAAACGTGCTGACTGAAACGACTGTTATGCGCACACAGGTGGAGAATTCACTGATTCACTGTGGGCGCATAGCAGTCCCTTTGGGAGCATAGCAGTTCCTTTGGGAGCATAACAATTCCTTTTGGTGCTTAAAAATTCCTTTGGGAGCATAACAATTCCTTTGGGAGCATAACAATTTCTTTGGGAGCATAACAATTTCTTTGGACGCATAGCAATTTTTTTGGGAGCATAACAATTTCTTTTGGGAGCATAACAATTCCTTTTGGGAGCCTAACAATTCCTTTGGGAGCATAACAATTCCTTTGGGCGCATAAAAATTCCTTTGGGCGCATAGTGCCTTTAGACACATAACATGCCTTTGGACGCATAGTGTCTTTGGACGCATAACATGCCTTTGGACGCATAGTGCCTTTGGGCGCATAGTACCTTTGGGCGCATAACATGCATGACGCTGCACCAGCAAGCTTCGGCCATGGAGTTTCGAAAACTTCCAATGGCCATAACTTGGGCTACCGGACTCGGAATTGGCTGAAATAAAGGTCAAAATTGACTAGAATTGAATTATCTACAACATGGAACAACTTGTTTTTGAAAACAACAAAATTTGATAGATCAAAACCATAAAAACCCATAAAATCCAAAACTTAAAACCTAGATCTACACACAACCATCCATGGAAATCAAAAACTTCAAGACCTAAACTTGTAGAGAAAGAGGAGAGAAACAACATGGACTAAAAATAAATGGGGATGCATGAAATCCCTCATGGGGTGCTAGATGTACTTGTCTCTCTAAAGGGGTTAGGATTTTTGGTGGAGGAAAGAAATGAGAGTTTGTGAGGAGAGAGAAAGAAAAGGGGTATAAATATCTAGCCCAAGTTAATCTCCACCACCCATTCTTTCCTACATAATCTAGGCCATCCATCCCTTGTCATGATGGACCACGCTAAACCAAGTTGGTTCAACATGAACAAAATAAACCAAGAGCTAAGCAAAAGCAGAAAATAAAATACAGAAAAATAATTAGCATAAAATTAAAGAAATTAAATACAGAACAAATGCATGATAAATATTAAATAAATACATTCAAGCAGCACACGTATTAAAATACGTATTCTGGGAACGGAGAGTGACAATACTAAATCTGGTACCCTTATACAAAATAACTTCAATTTTGTGTAGGTCGAATAAAATTTAGACTAAATTATAACTTGATATCTTAAATTATCACTGTTTTTTAACTTGATACCCTCAACTTTTATAGTACTAACTTGATACCCTGGAAGAAAAAAAAAAGGGACCAAATTGTCCCTTCTCTTCTCCCCCCAACCTCCCCTCTCTCTCCGGCTGTGGGTGGCAGCGGACGGCGGGTGCGAGAAGGCGGCGGGTGCGGGGACGCTCGGGGGCGCGGCGAACGGGCTCGCTGGGCAGCGCGCGAGCCGGTGCTGGGCAGAGCGTGGCGGCGCGCGAGGCAATCCACGGTGGCGCGCGGGGGTGCACGCGAGCGGGAGCGCGGGGTCGTCGGGGCCGGGGCCGGAGGCGGGTGGGGGGGGGGGGGGGGGGGTTGGGGTCGCCGGAGGGGGAGGGAAAGGGGAGGATGGCCGTCGGAGGAGGAGAGGGGGTGGAGTAGCAGCCGTTGGGGAGGATGGTTTAGGTATAAAAAAATGGATATCAAGTTAGAAATATAAGTTGATATAGAATATTAAGTTAGTATGTATAAAAATTAAGGGTATCAAGTTGAAAAACAGTGATAGTTGAGGATATCGAATTCCAATTTAACCTAAAATTTACGTGGAACGACTAGTTAAAAATTCCCGTGTTCCAAACAACAGTCCTAGCAAAAGAACATACAGAATAGACAAGTGAGTTCTGGAAAATACTCGAGGGATACATGTAACTTCACGCTTTCCCTATAGAGAATGGTTGTCTGCTTTCTTTCTGAGTAGTTTCTGAACTGTTTTGTCCATGGACAAGGACTCGTATACTCGTGTAAAGTATGAATCCCCACCATTTGTACGTTGCGAAAAGAAAATTCCAAGATAAAAGTTTTTGTATTGCCTGCAAAGGCCCCACTTTGATCCAACTGCAGGCCGTCGATTGAATCCATAAAGAAGAAACATACCAACCCTAAACAAAATAAGCCACGACCGTGTCGCGAAAGGATAACAGTAGCCGGCGGTCCGACCGGATCCGACCTATTTTGCCCAAAAATCGATCCAGCCTTACTTGAATCAGAGTTTTTTTTTTTAAGGTTTGTCGGATTTTTTTGTAGAATCTAGTTTAATCGGTGAACCGGCCGAACCGGTTCACATATAAACCAACCAATTTTTTATTTAAAAAAACTCAAAAATATTTATCGCGTTAGATTATGACCATTTGGTTGTTCTTGATTTGAAGAATTAAACCAAATCAAAATAAGTCTTTTTCGACCTCCATTGAATCTGGTTGAACCCCAATTCGATCTTTACCCAAAAAAAAAAAAAAAAGTTCCAATCACCGGTCCAATTTTTAAGACGTTGGTAGGAAATCCCAATCACCAACAATGAGTTTGGTTGGCAGGTACAAAAGTATTACTTCTTTCTTCTTAACTTTTTTTTCACTTAACTCTATTTTTTTTTAGAGAAAATTTGAGTGGCACTCCACTTTTTTAATGCTTATTTAAGGTGCACCCCACAAGTTTACATAAATGTATGACACCCCCCACTTTGGACGGTTTCCGTCTAAAACGAACGATCAATTTTTTTTTTGACGAAAATGCCCTTGTCGTCTTTTGTGTGTCCCCCTCCCCGTCACACGTGGCTGCCCCCCCCTCCCCGTCGTGCTAGGCCCTCCTCCACGGCGTCGCTGCATTCCCCCCCCTCCCCGACCTCGCCGCACCCCCCCCCCCCCCGGCCATCACCACCACCACCATCACCAACATCATCACCATCATCATCATCACCACCACCATCAACCATCATCACCGCCCCCCTCCCGCTCCGCCCCATAATTTTCCTCCTCCCTCCGGCGAACTCTCCAACCAAAACCCTCGTTCCGAACAGGTCCTTGATCGCAACGTAGGCCCCGGCATACATCGTGCTGAAATCCAACTTCTGCCCCTTCAGAGTGTCCGAATACTTCTTCCACAGAGAATCAATACATTTCCCTATGGACCCCAGCGGAATCGCGGCCGCCGCGGCCAGTGCCGCAGCGACGGGCGGGGCGGCCATCACGGCAGCGACGACCGAGCAGATGAGCACGGCAGCAAATGCCGAGACGAAGATCACGCTCGAGAGCTTCCTCCACGACCTGACGGTCTTGATCTTCTTGCCGATGCTCGTCTTCCTCAGATGCAGCTTCTGCAGCATCGACGCCTGCTGCTCGTAGACCGAATGGAATGCCCGAAAGAACTCCTCCGTGAAGGGATCGCCTGCCGACTTGAAGTGTCGCATCTCCTCCAACGTCCTCTCATACCTCCTCCTTCTGCCGTCGCTCCCCGCCTCCTCCTCCTCCTCCTCGGCGAAGCGCTGGACCGCGGTGCGGAGGACAATCTGCGAGTCGCGGGCCTTCTCGAGGCACTGCTCGAGCACAACGCAGGAGTCGAGGGTCTGGAGGGAGCTGTCGAAGCAGTCCTCGACGAGCTGGAAGAGCTCGGGGCTGCTCCAGACGTCCCTCTTGCGGTCGAGGATGATCCTCACGACCTCCTAGTTCATGTCGAGGAGGCAGCCGGTGACGACCTGGAGAGTCTCGAACGAGAGGGCGTGGACCTCGAGGCTGCCTCCGGCGAGGGCGGAGATGGCGTGGCTGGTGCGCTCACGGAGATGATGATGGTGATGATGGTGGATGGTGGTGGTGATGATGATGATGGTGATGATGTTGGTGATGGCCGAGCACGGCGGAGGGGGGAGACGAATAGTTGACGCGGGGAAGAAGAGAACAGATAGGAGGGTATTTTCGTCAAAAAATATTGGTCAACGGGGTTGACCGTTCGTTTTAGACGGAAACTGTCCAAAGTGGGAGGTGTCATACATTCATGTAAACTTGTGGGGTGCACCTTAAATAAGGATAAAAAAAGTGGGGTGCCGCTCAAATTTTCTTTTCTTTTCTTTTTCCTTCCTCAAATCAAGCAGACCCTTGGTACCATCAATGCTGCTTGTGAACCGAGAAAAAACTGCCGCGTTAGACCGTGCTGCCGTGGTGGCCTCCATTGGCTCCAGCCACATCTGGTGGGACCCAGTGCTGACAGAAGGGATGATTAGAGTCGATGAAAGACCGTCATGTCAGCACGATACGACGCACGCAATTCACCCGTCGGTTCAGCAGGGATTTTCCAAGTACCATTCCAATAGAAAAGTTTGGTATTGCAGGCCACGCCTTTATGCGGCATGTGACGCATATTCTTTGCATTTTATAACACAAGCTAATAACCAAAGTCTATGACGGATCTTAATATGACCCTTAAAAATGTACTTAAGCACACTTAATTGACTTCAAATTAGAAAGATCATCGAATCAATGGAGGACAGGAAGATCGTGCTCGTAACCGGTTGCGCCAAGGGCGGCATCGGCCACGAGTACTGCAAGGCCTTCGCCGAGCGCGGCTGCCACGTCGTCGCATCCGACCTCCCCGACCGCCTCTCCGACGTCGTCGACGACGACCTCGGCTCCTCTGAGGCCGTCGCACTCGACGTCGCAGATGACCAGAGCGTGGCTCGAGCCGTGTCCCGAGTCATAGCCCGACACGGGCGCATCGACATCCTGGTCAACAATGCCGGAGTCGGCAGCACCGGACCTCTAGCGGAGCTCAGCCTCGACGCAGTCCGACGTGCCTTCGAAATCAACACGCTCGGCCAGTTAAGAATGGTAAATATAGAATCTACATCCCCTTTCTAGTTCATGAATAATTGATTTTTAGACATTTTAAAATATACTAGAACATATTAAAATTTGTGCCAAATCCGTATAGCAAATATCCTAACCTTGTCGTGTCGTATATGTTTCCGTCCAACATAGATGATAATTTACCTTTCGGGTGACTACAGGTTGTACCGATTAGGCAATAGTTTGGTTGGATGCAATATTAGTTATATCATTTCTAACAGTTTCAATGTTTGATTTTACATAAACTATGGAATTAGTACGACAAATAATTTATATAAACGGTGGGCGAGATTAAAAGGTGATGAGACATACACAATTGAATCTCATTCTTTTAATTCAAATTCAATTGATGTAACATACGATAGCCTGTATGTATGTTCCTGTACAGGTCCAAGCTGTGGTCCCCCACATGGCCGCTCGACGCACAGGTCGTATCGTGAACGTTGGCAGCGTCGTAGGCGCAGTCCCGACCCCCTGGGCCGGGTCCTACTGCGCAACGAAGGCGGCGGTGCACGCCATGTCCGACGCGCTCAGGGTCGAGCTGCGCCCGTTCGGCGTGCATGTCATAAAGGTGCTGCCCGGCTCGGTCAGGTCCAACCTGGGGAGGGCCAACACGGAGAAGTTAGGGGCTCAGGACAGCTGGACGCTCTATGCCGGATTCAAGGACGCGATCGCGGAGCGTGCACGGGCGTCGCAGGGCGCCGGCGCGACCGACGCGAGGGCGTTCGCTCGGTACGTGGCCGGGAAGGTGCTGAGTCCGAAACCGCCGAGGCAGATTGCGTTCGGGCACATGGCCGGTCTGTTCGCGGTTCTGGGCTGGTCGCCAGTCTGGGCTAGGGACCTGTTCTTCGCAAAACGGTTCGGGTTGGACAAGAAGGTCTGAAGGAATTGCAATTACATATTGAGGATGAAAATTTCTTTTTTTGCACAAGAATTTGCTTGTTACGTCCATAAAATAAATAAGAAAAACTTTGAGTTGCACTCTACTTATTTTACCATAATTAAATGTGCTCTCCATTTGAAAGATATAAAATTTGTATTGTACCACACTTATTTTATCATAATACATAAAATCTTCCACTTTTAACAAAAATCGTCAATAACTAAAATTTGACTCATTTTACCCCCACGTGAATACTTTTGAGACAAAAATACGATCATATGGACACTTTTGAGATCAAAATTTCTTTGGCCCGGGTAGCTGCACACTCAGATGTGCATAGGCCATTGAGAATATTTTGATCTCAAAAGTATGCACGTGGGAGGTCAAAGGAATTGACTCTTAGTCATTTACGACATCCTTAAAAGTGAGAGCTTTTATGTATTATTGTAAAACAGGTAAGGTACGAGAAATTATTAGGTGGTCCTGGCTCACCACTGGACGTGCTGAGTGGTGAGCCGGTCCAATGAACAATTGACACTTGGAATAATCAATTAATTCCATATTTTCTACATCATAACCGGACAATTAATAAGTTAGCTTAATATTAATATTAATTTTGATATTAATATTAATGTTAATGTTAATCTTAGTATTAATGTTAATATTAATATTAATATTAATATTAATGTTAATATTAATGTTAATTTTAATATCAATGTTAATATTAATATTAACATTAGTAGTAAGATTAACATTAACATTAACATTAATTTTAATGTTAATATTAATATTAATATTATTGTTAATATTAATTTTACTATTAATATTAATGTTAATCTTAATATTAATTTTAATGACAATATTAATATTATTGATTTTGTTAGTATTTTTTGTTATCTTTAATATTAATGTTAATATTAATATTAATATTAATTTCAATGTTAATATTAATTTTAATTTTAATTTTAATGTTAATATTAATATTAATATTAATATTATTGTTAATATTAATTTTACTGTTAATATTAATGTTAATCTTAATCTTAATATTAATATTATTGATTTTGTTAGCATTTTTGTTATCTTTTCATATCTGCTTATGATGTGAAAAATATGGGATTAATTGGTTATTCCAAGTGTCAATTATTTATTGGACCAGACTCACCACTCAGCACGTCCAGTGATGAGCCGGGAGCACCTAATAATTTCTCGTGAGGTACACCTCAAAGTTTCTCAGCTTAAATAGCAAGTGGGGTTGTAATTTAAAATTTGTCAATAAATAAACTTATAGAGACAAGTAGGATCTTCATCATGCAAATGTGGAGTATAAATAGTTTACTCTGGTTAATGAAATAAATTTTATGTCCCCTTATTAGTAGATTTCATGACTGGGTCGTGGTGGTCATCTTCGTAGCCATTATCATCAAAGTTTCTTGATGTCGACATTAAATAGTTCCACCCACAGCTTAAGCCATGAAACAAGCAGCTAGTACTAAGACCATCTCCAATGGGGTTTCTATCTTCCCTATTTCTATTTCTATGAAAGAAATTCATTCTAGAAAAAACTTTTTCTAGAAACTTTCATAGAAATTTTCCTATCTCTCATGACAATTATTATTGGATTCCACATCATTAAATTGGTCCTTTTACTATGTGACACATAGAATAGAAATAGAGAACCATTAGAGAGTATTTTTTGCATGTGTACAATTTTTATGTAGAAACTCTTCCAACTAGGATAGAAATCTTCTTAAAGTACAATGCCAAGTAGGATAACAACTCAATTTTAGAAATCACCATTGAAGATGGTCTAAGACAGAGATCCATATTCGGCCACATGGATAGCAACGAATTCCAATTAGCATGGGATCTAAAGCAATTTCAATTAGCACGCGAATAAGTCTACTTGATTCGTGTACTTTATTTTGTCTCGAGCAAGCATTCGTGCAGATACGAACGATTCGTAAACGTGTTTTGGCTTGGACACGGGATCAAAAAAATTATTTTATTTTGTGCGTGCGGTCGAACGGGTGCGATCAACCTGTTGACATCCTTTTATCTCGTGCACGATCGAGAGAGTGACAGTGTTGATAGAGGTGCAATGACAATAATAAAATACTGTGAGGATGTGCGGCCGCCCCACCCACGATCCCACAACATCAAAGATCTAATGAACGTGACAAAATCTGAGTCTGCACAAAAAACAAATAAACAAAAATAAATAAATAAAAAATAAAACAATTTCAACAGCTGTGATTTCAATAATTATGCCAGAACAGTCGGGCTACCTGGAATATTTTCACAAACTAAGTTCAGTCAAGAACAGAAATTAATAATAGAAAGTTCATCTCCAAAAAGAAAGAAAAACTTGGTGACCCAAACAATAATACCACAGAATTAGAATTCTCTATAAGACAGCGAACTCAGATTAGCAAGGCTGCATTTTGAACAACATAAGGGGGCGTTTGGTATGCGGAATACTATATAACCGGAAATTCTATATTTCCGAAAATCAAATTCCAAGGAATTAAATTTTCTGAAAAATTACATTCCATGTTTGGTGACAATATAAATATTCCCGGGAAAAAAAATAATAACGAAAAAAATGAACAAATAAAAAAAAATCGGTAAAAACGACAAAAAATCGGTAAAAACGAAAAAATGGTAAAAACAAAAAAAAATCGGTAAAAACGACAAAATAACAAAAAACGACAAAAACGATGAAAAACGACAAAAAATCGGTTAAAACGACAAAAATGACCAAAACGCGACAAAAATGTATAAACGACAAAAAAATAACAAAAAAGGGTAAAAACGACAAAAATAACCAAAATACGACAAAAACGACATAAAATCGGTAAAAACTACAAAAAAAAATCAAAATGCGGCAAAACGACAAAAAAAAAACAAAAAATCGGTTAAAATGACAAAAAACAACAAAAAAAAATCGGTTAAAACGACAAAAAATAACAAAAAATGGTTAAAATCTGAAGGACGACTCTGAGATGCTGCTCATGCTATGCTTCACTCTTGCTGTAGACCAGGATGTCATCTAGGAACACGATCACAAATTGGTCCAAGTAAGGCATGAAAATGCGATTCATGAGGTCCATGAATACGGCCGGCGCATTGGTCGCTCCAAAGGACATAACAAGGAACTCCCAATGTCCATACCTCGATCTGAATGCTGTCTTCGGGATGTCCTGCTCTCTGACTCTGATCTGGTGGTATCCCGACCGCAAGTCGATCTTCGAGAACACTGAAGCCCCTCTGAGCTGATCAAACAAGTCATCTATCCTCGGAAGAGGGTATCTGTTCTTGATTGTCACCGAATTCAAGGTACGATAATCAACACATAGCCTGGACGTACCATCCTTCTTTTTCACAAGAAGCATCGGGGCTCCCCAAGGCGATCCACTTGCACGGATGAATCCCTTGGTCCTCAGTTCTTCAATCATCTTGTATAAAATCTCCAATTCTGAAGGCGCCATCCTGTAGACTCGCTCTGACACTGGTGCTGTCCCGGGAATCAAGTCTATAGTGAACTCAATCTCCCGCTCCGGCGGCATCCCTGGGAGCTCCTCTGGAAAGACATCTGGAAACTCTTCAACTATCCGGGGTAACTGCACTGCTGCTACTGCCATCCGCAATGCTGGGGAAGATGGCTCCACTGCGCCTCTGGAAAACAAAAACTCTGGCTCGCCGGGGATACTAAAGACAACTCTGCCAATATGGCAGTCTATCCTAGCATACTGGTTCCTCAACCAATCCATGCCTAGGACTACATCATAGTCTGCCATAGGAAACTCTATGAATCTAGCGGGAAACTTCCTACCGCTAACTACGATCCGACACGAGGAAAACACTCGATCTACTCCCACAAGGCCATTACCAGTAAGTATATTGAGCCTCACTGATAATGACTCGGGCTCCAATCCTATCCGTGTCGCAAATCGTGCAGACATAAATGAATGCGATGCACCAGAATCAAATAATACAGACGCTGGAGAGGAGTTGACGAGAATAGTACCTGCCACTACCTCACCTGGTGCAACTTCTTCTTCCATAGCCATCATCATGGCCTGACCTTGTCCTCTGGCTGCTGGTCCCCTCTACTGGAAACCTCTCTGCCTATTCTGGGTCTGAGCTTGGGCTTGTGCATACTGCTGGGGGTGCTGTTGCTGGAATACCTGAGACTGAGGCGGCAAGGGCCTCGAAGACTGATACTGCTGCTGCTGAACTGGTACTGGGGCCGGTCCACTCACCGAAGAGCTAGAAGGGTTGGATGCAGATGAACCACCCCTATTCGGGCAAGCCCCTATCCTATGATCTGCTGCTCCACAAGCCAGGCACAATCCCTGCGTCCTGCGGCAGTCTGCTACCACATGCCCTGGCTTCCCGCAATGAGAACATCCCATCGCGGAAGTCTGCTTCTGCTTCTGCTGCTGCGGGTACGTCGGGGTCGAATGCTGAACCGACGTTACTGAGGCCGCCTGCCTCGGAGTCCCAATGGTCAAACTTCTAGCTGCCGGGGCTGGAGCTGATGATTGGTGCATCTGACTATGGGACCGCTTCCTACTTCCGATCCTATCCACGATCCTCTGGGAGGTGTACTCATGCCTCCTAGCTGCTCTCAAGACTGCATCGAACGTCTGGTGCTCGAACTGCTCAACCGCCAACAAGATCTCCAAATGCAATCCCTGCTGGAACCGCTGGGCCCTATCAAACTCGGTCGCCACCAAGGTGGGGGCAAACCTACTGAGCCTAGAAAACTCCGATGCATAACTGTCAACTGTTCTGCCTCCTTGCTTCAAGTTGGTAAATCTGGTCTGCAGGTCGTACCGAGCCACAGCATCAAAGTACTTCGTCTGAAATCTCTCCCTAAACACTGCCCAAGCAATGGGTGCCACTAATCCCATGGCCTGCGCCGCCCACCAATTGCGAGCTAAATCCAACAACTGCAGGCGTACCACCGCCACCTTCTCATTCTCGGGTGTCCTGGCTGCTTCCAGAATCACCTCGGTATCCTGAAGCCATGCATCCGCGGCAATCGCATCCTCGCTGCCGTCGAAGAAAGGAGGGTTCAATCGCTTGAAACTGTTGACCGCCTGGTTCCCTAGATGTCCGCCTCGGGTCAAAGCATCTTGAACTGTCTGGTGCAGGGCGTCGCTTCGACGATCCTGGAAAGCTATCAAGGTTCTGATGAGGCCTACTAAGGTACCATCATCTGGCTCTGCGGGCTGGACGGGCCGAACTGGTGACTCTCCTCAAGTAGGCACAACTCTAGAGGCTGCCCCGGAATGCTGGGCTTGATCTCCGGGTTGCTGCTGATCCACGGGATGTGCTCCACCTCGTCGATCGGTAAGACCAGGTACAGTGCCGCTGAAGAAGACGACACATGGAACAATAAGGAAATGACCAGGACAGATCAACGATATAAGCACAGGATCAGGGCAAGAATCCAGGGATTCAGAGGATACGAACAGAGATCAAGGACGAGTACTGATTGAGACATCTATCTGGTAAACCCCCACACATCTTGATTTACAAGACCTGCATGGGCCACCACTTAAACCATGTCACGCCCCAGAACCAGAATACTGGAGAGCGGGGGCAGACATAGCCAGCTACGTATATTGAAATGGAAACCACCTCGATATACGGTCACGGCTGTCCAGATATGTGAGGGTTTTCTACAAGCCAACAATCTCTTATGGTCATGAACAAGCCTAGTGTCTCAATCACCACAAGTAAGTAAAGTCGCAAGATGTATGATCATTAAATATACAATAATAAGGCGTCCCAAATATTACATATTCAGCTGATCATGAAGCTAGTCGTTACAAAATGTTAGGACTAGCAAGAGTTTAGTCATACATGATCAACCCTAGGATTTGTCAATCATGTTTACAGTCCGTAGGCAGACAGTAAGTAAAAGTGCTCCGAGCTAACAGGTGCTCGTCGGCTAAACGCCTCAAAAGAATAATTTTTACAATAGAGTGAGCGAAACAAAATAGAAAACCCACTCTTGGCCCGGATTCCGTCTAGTATTCACCATTGGGCAGGAAGCTTGGTAGATCCTCGGAAGCTGCTCCGAAATCTGGCCACACAAAACCAGCTGGGTCAACCCCAGAAAGAGCAAGTGCTACAAGGGGGCCACGAAATAAGAACAAAAGCCAACAATCAGCACAGAAAATCTAATATTAAAACTAAAATTATGAAAACATGTCAGGATGATATACGACGAGATAACCATGGAACTATTCCGATAGCCAGGTTACAACCCGTAAACCAAACAAGGACCGGGGTTGTAACCCTTCATCTGAACAGAGCTTGGTTTTCCACCATTTATCGACAAAATAAGTAATGTAAGTAATCAAGACAGGAAGCAATCTTGCATGGGATCAAGATAGGACTAGACTGATTATACCTCATTCAATCAATCACGGCCAAGCAGATCCTACGGCTTACTACTTTAACTAACTAGGGTTATCACAGGCCTAATTACTAACAAGATGCAGTGAGATTGTTCCACAGCCGCAAGCCCTGCAGACCATCCAGGCTACCCAGGACGAAAGATTAGGGTTGAATTCAGGTAGGTACATCGTCCAGGAGACACACGTACCCTTAGGTGACTTAGAGGGTGCAACACGCGACGGTGTGCTGGAAATGTGCCCTACTCGACGGCAGGCTACAGATCCCAAGAGCGCCCAGGTAACGGGATTGCCTGTAGCTGTGTCATCTCTTCATGACTACTGAGTTATTCTAGTTATTAACCTTAATCCATTTCAGTAGGCACTCCTGACCGTGGTACTCAGGAGTTCCATCCTAGACATGATGCAAGACAGGACAAGTGGATTTAACAAGCAAGCAAGAAGACTACCCACGGTGTCGAGGCAAGTTAAGTAACAGTATTAAAATAAATCATGTCAGGGTACTTGTCAGGAGTGCACCACGACGGGCCAATATCATGTCAGGTCGGTCATGTCAGGAGTGCACCACTACGGGTCACTGTCGTGTTATGCTAGTTCCTTGTCATACCATGCCATGTACAATAGTCATTCCAAACATGCTAAGTAAAATCAAGTCCATGACAAAAGGCGTAAGGATATAAAATGGGCGTAAAATATCTAATAAAATATCAATAAACAGGACCATAGAAAAGCTAAGCTTAAAGAAAGGGGTCAGGGGAGCAGCGTACGAAAAGTCACGCACGCTGAAGGAGTCGCGTACATGAAAGTCACGCACGCTACAGAGCAGTGTGCGTGAAAAGTCACGCACGCTCAAGGAGCAGCTGCATGAAAAGTCACGCACGCTCAAGGGAACAGTGTGCGTAAAAAGTCACGCACGCTCAAGGGAGCAGCTGCATGAAAAGTCACGCACGCTCAAGGGAACAGCTGCGTGAAAAGTCACGCACGCTCAAGGGAACAGTGTACGTGAAAAGTTACGCACGCTCAAGGGAGCAGCTGCGTGAAAAGTCACGCACGCTCAAGGGAACAGCTGCGTGAAAAAGTCACGCACGCTCAAGGGAACAGTGTGCGTGAAAAGTCACGCACGCTCAAGGGAGCAGCTGCGTGAAAAGTCACACACGCTCAAGGGAGCAGCTGCGTGAAAAGTCACGCACGCTCAAGGGAACACGCTTCCAACAGGGTGCGTACCCAAGTACGCAGCGCTAAAGAGCGCACGTAGCTCAGTGTGCGTGAGCTAAGAAGCTCTGCACACTGCTCACTGTCTTCTCCAAACAGCAAGAACACCATGGCAGAATCCCAAAACTTCAAATCAACATAACTTGGTCATCCGAACTCCAAATCCGGATTTCCAAAGTTTCAACTTGGGTGAAATTGAACTCTCTTCCATATAGAAACATCAAAACCCACAAAACTCCAACCGAAATAGATCAAAACATACAAAAATCCGAAAATAGGAATAACTAGATCTAGGACAAAGGAGGCTCCAAATCATAAAATGCCAAGAACTAATGTTGATCACCATGTCCTAGTCTAGCAATTGGACAAAGAAAATATGGTTCTCATGTAGTGGCAAGATGCACTTGCCTAAGGGTTGGGGAGTGTTGTGGAGGAAGAAGAAGAAGAAGAAGAAGAAGAAGAAGAAGAAGAAATTAATGGTGGTTATGAAGAGAGAGAAGAGGTTGGTGGAGTTATAAAGAGGGTGTTGTGGTGTGTTTGAGGGTGGAGCTTAGAGCTAAGGTGATCCAATGCTCAAATAAACCGAACCAAACCAAACCATCCCCAATAAAACCGAGCCAAGCCCAAAACCCAAAATACGAGAAATACCGAAATTCCACAAGTTGAAAAAATAAAATACATGCCAAAAATCCAGATACGAGTATAAATAAGAAATACGGGAAATACGGGAAATGAGGGTGACAAAAATAGCCAAAAATAAAATATATAAATTATTTCTTGACATACTGTTTCCTTTTTAAATGGGTTAACCTAACATCTTCTACTATATAATGCGGATTGAAAACGGCACAAAAAAATGAGCCGTCCATACCGTTTGTAAATCCTCAACCTAATCAATAAAAATTTAAAATCTTATAATTAGCTAGCCTTATGTATATTCATATCCTCACGTAAAAACAATTAAAATTTCTTATAACTAATTATAAAAATAACTTAAAATTCTTACAACTATCTCAAAATGTACCCAAAATCCTATAAACATACATATAACAAACTCAAGTTAAAATATGTTCAACATTTAAACTATATTTTTTGAAAAAAATACATGGTATTATCTAAACATATATCCAAATTTCTACAAAGAACAAATTTTAATTAAAATATATGCACTAATTAAATTAAATAAATGGTATTATCCAAACATGTATCCAAAGTTCTCTAAAAAAAAATAACTAAAAGATATTCAATATTTAAACCATATTTAACCTATCTAACTACATAATATTATCTAAATATATATTCGAAGTTTAACGATTTTTTATGCGTGTGCACCTTAGCTAGTATCTATAGGGAGTACCTCAATTTTAAGATAATTTGGTTTTCGGATCTCGTATAATATTGAATATAAGAGGATTTGGGTCTCATCCTAGCTGACTTAACTGGCCGTCCAAAATGGAGCCATATACGTTAATTTTGGATACTAATTATGAGACCCTAGAACTGAAAGAAAATTTGTGAGGGTCGTGTGACTTGAGCTATTTAGTTTACATGTAGGAAGGGTTGGATTATTTAGTATTTAGTTTACATGTAGGAAGGGTTGGATTATTTAGTTTTGTTATGATCAAATCGAGAATGAGACTTGAGATGTAATGTGACATGTTGTTTCCTTCTATTCTGATCTTAGCATGCACGCAATCCTCTGGAATTCTTGACTTGCAAGCTTGCAACCAGAACGAAAGACATCTGATGATACACGATGCTCGTGAAGTCATCTCTATCGATACTGTCATCAAGTGGGTTGTGTGATTGATGTGATCAAGACGAAATTAAATAACAGTGTCACGAGTCTCATTCCCGATTGTTCATAACAAAACTAAATAATCCAAGTCACATAATCCCTCACATGCAAAACTAATCAAAGTCACACAATCCCTCACATGCAAAACTAAATAACCAAAGTTACACAGCTTCACATATTTTCATTTAGTTTCAAAGTCTCGTATAATATTTAAAATTTGTGTTTATGGCTCCATTTTGACGGTCTGCCAAGTCAATCGTTAGTACAAGCTCCAAGTTCTATTTCGGACAATACAAAATCTAAACACAAATTTTTAATATCATACGAAACCCTAAAACTAAATAATCCTCAATTTTATGGTGATTCTATTAATATTTAAACACTTAGTAAGTTTTGGGAACTTGCTTAAAATATATGTTTTAAGGAAAATTATAAAAAAAAAAACCTCAAGAAGTTGTTGTCATGTTGAACTAGAACATTTACTAGAGTGGACTCAAAGAGATAACACTAAGGTAATGCTATTATTACAACTATCTTACAACAAAATGATACGTGGTCGGACTCCATTGGAGAAAAGAGGGAAGAGGTGAGGCTGGGTCGGACAGGGACTCCATTGGAGAAAAAAGGGAAGATGTGAGGTTGCGTGGGACCATGTTAGTAAGAAGAAGAGTAGATTGTAAGATCATTATAAGGAATTGGTAGTAAATTTAGAATTATTCTGAATAATAAGCCTAAGAGCATCTCCAACCCTGTTGTCAGTTTAGAAAAAATGGTTGCCACATAGGAATGACAAACTTTCATTCCAAAAATTCTTCTCTAATGCAAATGTAGAATAAAACATGAAGTTGACATGGCAATGATATGACAAGGAGAATGTGAAGTTGGTTGTCTAGATCTAGACAATGCACTTCACAATGACTTTGTCTCCACATCATCAATTATGAATAGAAATATTAATAAAAAAGTTGAAGTGGAGGAGTTGTTTTGGAAGTTGAAAAAAATACTTTTTATTGTCTCCTCCATACTTTTTCATTGGAGATAGTTTTTCTATCTCATTGTTTTTTGAGATATAATTTTGCCACATAAACAAGACATTGTCTTGTGGCTCATGTCACATAGGAGCCACCTAAGACTCACAACACTTAACAAGACAATAGGGTTGGAGATGCTCTAATTAGCATACTTTAGAAAAAGACTTTTAAAGTAGAAGATTGACATAATTTTCTCATAGCAATTTGGCATGCCTTGGTATGTGTGATCTGGCTGGCCAACCCCCTTGCTAACAATGGAAGAGAACTTAAAAGGATTGACCCAAGGAAGACAAATAAGTAGCAGATTGTGACAACACCAATCTTCCCAACGAACTCTAAACCAAAAGTGGGCTAGTGAAAGTGAAATGTGATTGTTGAAGCCATCGAGTCCATCATTCCCAGCAAAAGTGGTTTTGCAGGATGTAGCTATGCTTTGTGTTTTCTGTAATCATTACAATAATCACAAAAGACTTGGGCTTGGAATGTTAACATTTCTTTCTACTCCTTCCTTCCTGCAGCCAAATGATTCTCCAAGACTATTTGTCTGGTGTGACCATGCACGCTTGCATGCAGCACCAAATTACTCAATCAAAGCCCCCCACCCTAAAAAGAAGGCATTAGCATGCATTATGGTAGCATCACTCAGGATCTCTAAAAGATGGACAAAATCCTCATTAGCCCTTTACTTACTTTCATGGATCCCACATCTAAACCTTTAGACTAGGAAAAGCATGAGGTTCCAAAAATCCATGATGATCTTGGAGTGTAAAATAAGAATGGGATAGTATATAAGGTTCCAAAATATATTAGGACATATCAAAAGAGTTATAATAAGAAACTAGGGTGTCTTACAACGGTTGAAAATCGTTACAAAACTATATAACCCATTGCAAAATCAATCTGCAACAGTTATTGCAACCATTGTAAATTCGAGCGTTGCAGATTCCTCTTGCAACGGTTATAGGAGATTTTTACAATATTTCTATAAATAGTTGCAAATAACGTATTATGCAACGAATTTTACGTTAATGTGTAACAGTTACATTGCGTTGTCAATAATATATTTGGCAACGGTTAACAAACCATTGTAAATACTGATAATGCACAATGGTTGATAACTGTTACCTAAAATGTTTCATGTAACGGTTAAAAATTGTTGCGGATAATAGGCAACGGTAAAAACTAAATACTTTTTTTTATTGCCATTGGTGCTTGAACTCCCAACCTACTATATTTTGTGCCTCCTCTCTACCACTAGGCTAGAGGCTCATTTGTATGTAAATACTTATATATATATAATATATATATATATAAGTACTTATCTTATTTTCATCAATTGATGATTTTGGATCGATGTTAAATATTAATTATCTAATTTTTTTTTTTGCTAGCAAACAAGGAACCAATTAATACGAGTAATTATAATGATTAAATTCTTATTGTGTACAAAATTCAAATTGGACATTGATTTTGCAACGGTTATAAAAAAAACTGTTGCAAGATCAAAATTTTTGTAATAATTGGTTATTAATTGGATAGTGGTTATCATAAATGTTATTATTTAACAAAAAATATAATTAACAACATAAATCATTGCACAATCATTACAAATAATAGGTCCACTTACAACATGTTGCAAAAATTGTTGCGCAACTGTTGCTAGTAATGAGCCTTTTTATAGACTTTATGTAATCGTTGTAAAATATTAATAAATTTATAACAAATACTTAAAACCCTTGCATAACTGTTGCCCATTCAACTCATTTTGACAACAGTTTCATAAAACTGCTGTTTAACCGTTGTGAAAGAGAAAAACGTTAAGCAAGCGTTTACAAACTGTTGTAAAAAGTGTATTAGGCAATGATTAATCTCTAACCATTGCAAATATATTTAATTTAGTAACGGTTATTTCAACCATTACGTATCTGTTACAAATTAGTGTTTTAGCAACATCCATATAAGCGTTGCAGTAAAATTGTTGCAAAATGGGGGTATTTTTTGTAGTGGTGCACGTTACGATTCCATAGGACCAAAAGTCGTTACTGGACGTGATATCATACAAGTCTAAAATTCACCTTACAAGACAAGCACCAAAACACGATCGATAGAACAATCTCAAGGACAAGTCATTACAGCGAAAATAAACTGAAAGTTGCATGAACACAAGATATATGAAATGATTCTCTCTTTTTTTTTTTTTTTTGATAATTAACAGCAAAATTTACAACAGCTCGAAGCAAAAAACAACTTGATTACAGGCATTCTTTCTCTCTCTCTCTCTCTCTCTCTAATACAATGAAACATGCCACAATGCTACAATTCAAGAATCGTACAATATAGTAATTGTCACCCTCATTTTCCGTATTTTCTCGTATTTCGTATTTATACTCGTATCTGGATTTTGGCATGTATTTTTATTTTTCTCAACTTGTGGAATTTTGGTATTTCTCATATTTTAGGTTTTTGGCATGGCTTGGTTTTATTGGGTTGGTTTGGTTTGGTTCGGTTTTTGAGCATTGGATCACCCTTAACCTATTCTCCACCCTCAACACACCACATCCCACCCTCTTTATAATTCCACCAACCTCTTCTCTCTCTTCATAACTACTATTAATTTCTTCTTCTTCTTCTTCTTCCTCCACACAACTCCCCAACCATTAGGCAAGTGCATCTTGCCACTACATGAGGACCCTCTTTTCTTTGTCCATTTGCTAGTTTAGGGCATGGAGATCAACATTAGTTCTTGGGTTTTTATGATTTGGAGTCTCTGTTGATGTAGATCTAAGTTATTGCTATTTTCGGATTTTACATGTTTTGATCCATTTTGGTTGGTTTTCTTTGAGTTCTGATGTTTCCATGTGGAAGAGCTTTCAGTTTCACTCCAGTTGGAGCTTTGAAAATCCGGATTTGGAGTTCGGATGACCAAGTTATGTTGTTTTGAAGTTTGGGTTCTGCCATGGTGTTCTTGCTGTTTGGAGAAGACAGTGAGCAGTGTGCAGAGCTTCTTAGCTCACGCACACTGAGCTACGCGCGCTCTTTAGCGCTGCGTACGCAGGCTTGAGTATGCTTCCTGTTGGAAGCCTGTTCTCTTGAGCGTGCGTGACTTTTCACGCAGCTGCTTCCTTGAGCGTGCGTGACTTTTCACCTACGCTGCCCCTTGAGCGTGCGTGACTTTTCACGCAGCTGCTCCCTTGAGCGTGTGTGACTTTTCACGCAGCTGCTCCCTTGAGCGTGCGTGACCTTTCACGCAGCTGCTCCCTTGAGCGTGCGTGACTTTTCACGCAGCTGCTTCCTTGAGCGTGCGTGACTTTTCACCTACGTTGCCCCTTGAGCGTGCGTGACTTTTCACGCAGCTGCTTCCTTGAGCGTGCGTGACTTTTCACCTACGCTGCCCTTGAGCGTGCGTGACTTTTCACATACGCTGCCCCTTGAGCGTGCGTGACTTTTCACATACGCTGTCCTCCTGCGTGCCCCCCCTGCGTGCGTGCTTTTGTGCGTACGCATCCCCCTGACCCGTATTTTGATATTTTATTAGATATTTTATGCCCATTTTATATCCTTACGCCTTTTGTCATGAACTTGATTTTACTTCGCATGTTTGGAATGACTATTGTACATGGCCTGGTATGACAAGGAACTAGCATAACACGACAGTGGCCCGTAGTGGTGCACTCCTGACATGACCAGCATGACTTGATAGTGGCCCGTGGCGGCGCACTCCTGACTTGACATGACTTGATAACCTAACTTGACCTGTCTTGACACCGTGGGTGATTCTTTCTTGCTTGCTTGTTAATCCACTTGTCCAGTCTCGCATCATGTCTAGGATGGGACTCCTGAGTACCACGGTCAGGAGTACCTACGAAATTGGACTAAGGTTAATAATTAGTATAATTCACTAGTCATGAAGAGATGTTCCCCAGTTACAGGCGATCCCGTTATCCCGGCCGCAAATGATTGGACTTGTAGCCTGCCGACGAGTAGGACACATTTCCAGCCCACTGTTATGTGGGGCACCCTCCATTGTCACTTAAATGATTGAACTCTATTGTCACTATAATGATTGTCACTCCAGATTGTCACTATAATGACTGTCACTCCAGATTGTCACTATAATGATTGTCACTCCAGATTGTCACTATAATGATTGTCACTCCAGATTGTCACTATAATGATTGTCACTCCAGATTATCACTATAATGATTGTCACTCCAGATTGTCACTATAATGATTGTCACTCCAGATTGTCACTATAATGATTGTCACTCCAGATTGTCACTATAATGATTGTCACTCCAGATTGTTACTTAACCTGATTTCTTATATCTATCTTGCCGATAAATGGTGAGAGAAACCAAGTTCCGTTCAGACGAAGGGTTACAACCCCGGTCATTGTTTGGTTTACGGATTGTAACCTAGCTATCTGAATAGTCCCATGGTTATCTCATCGTATATCATCCTGTCATGCTTTTCCATATGTCCTGTCTTTTAGTGATTCTATGCAAGATTGTCTTTTATAATTATCCATCATGCTTTTTCTTAAATTACTGTCTCTTATTATGTAATTTTATTATTGTGCTAATTTGCTGGCTTTGGTTCTTATTTTTGTGGCCTCCTTTGTTGTACTTGCTCTTCCTGGGGTTTGACCCAGCTGGTTTTGTATGGCCAGATACCGGAGCAGCAGCAAAGGATCTACCTGTCTTCCAGTCCGATGGTGGTCACCAGGCGTAACCAGGGCATCGAGTGGGTTTCTTTTGTTCTCCCACTGTAATATTGTAAATTATTCTTTTAAGGCGTTTAGCCGACGAGCAAGTGTTAGCTCGATTGTACTTACTTCCTGTCTGCCTACGGGCTGTAACATGATTGACAAGCCCCGGGAGTTGATCATGTATGACTGAACTCTTACTAGTCCTCACATTTTGTAACGACTAGCTTCATGATCATCTGGATATGTAATGTTTGGGACGCCTTACAACTATATATTTGGAGATCTGATATCTTGTGATTATTATTAGTTGGTTGAGATTGAGACAATAGGCTATTTTATGACCTTAAGAGACTGATGGATTATAGTGAAACCCTCACATATCTAGACAGCCGTGACCGTATAGCGGTGTGGATTCCATTCCGTTATACGTAGCTGGCTATGTCTGCCCCCGCTCTCCAGTATTCTGGTTCTGGGGCGTGACAGTAATGTTCCATACATTATGTCATTTATAATAGAAATCAACAACACCAAATGACAAGCTCTAACTACTCCAACAAGCTCTTCGATGTCACAAAATTGTCCAAGCTACTCCCCCCTGCAACATAGCCTTTAGATTATTATAAAGTGGTGGAATAACATAAAAATAAACTACCTAACCTTGACAAGGGTCAAATAGTACAAGAGCAATCTTGATCCAAATCTTATCTTGTATCATTTAAGTATTTTTTTAGAAAAACATTTGCTCATTGAACGAATCTAACTATGAATCCACAAAACAAGGTCATTGGTATAGGCACCACATATTTTGTTAGGAGGCGTCCCGAGATGGGGGCAAATTAGGATAGGGAGATTTTTGTTAGGATTGTGTCGAAAGAGGCCTAGAGATTGGCGAACAACACACTCTCTTCCTCTTTTTTCTCTAACAACCCTACCCTCTCTTCCTCTTCCTACTCTTTTATTCCCAATTCAACTTACTCTTCCAGCCCTAATTGAATATGGAAAATACCAATGCTCCTTCCCACGATCTAAATATCTATATTTTTTCTTCCTCTTATTCTTCTTCTTCTTCATCAGTTTTCGAACATTTAGTTTCTCTTCCAATTCTAGGTTTTTTAATCTTAGTTTTTATGTTTATTTTATGTGTTTTAACCATCACTTGATAAATTTTAGGTTAATGGTTTTGTCAATATTTTATCAATTTTTTTACTCGAATTTTAGGGTTTCGAACTTTAGATTTTTGACAGTCCTGTTGGAGACGACACATGACTGTCCCTGGTAGTCCTAACAATTGTCATGACTGTCAGAAACATGACAGCCCTAAGAAAGGGAACTAACAGAATCCTGACAGTTCTAAGACAAATAATTTTCTGTATTAGGGCTGCCATGATTCTGACAGTCCTGATAATTGTTAGGAGTACCAGAATCCTGACAGCACTAACTTAAGTGGATTATGTCTCCTACCAATTTTAAAAGCATATTTTGGATAGTAATATAATAACATTTTTCGTGATGCCTCCTAACAATATACGTGGTGCCTATATCAATGGCCCAAAATAAATATAAATCTAAACTCTTGCCACAACTCTAGTAAGATTTAATATATTTTCGGTTATATATAAGTTTAAAAATTTTCCTTGTACTAGTTCTAATAAATCTTAGAATTACTTTTCCTAGTCTTGATCACTGAAATAAGAATCCTATCTTTCATGATTATAATCTATATCTTTCTTAGATTTTCGTGTTGTGAGCGGAAGAGCAGTCGCGGAAGCGATGCCAACCCCCCCGAAGATAATGAATCAATGTCTAACAGCACCACGATAGATCAAACACATTATATGTTTAGTGACTATGTCATCCAGGCATATCCCAATCTTTATAATTTTTCGAAAGATAAAAAATTGAATACAAATATATTGAACCCTTTGCCCAAAGGTTCAATCATCTTATCGAACTTAAGAAGAAAGAAAGGAATCACAATGAAATCACTCACCCAATCCCGTAGTGATTTTCCTAAACGAAGTAGACGACTCCCCGAAAGATCTCCCTTTCCAACTGTCTCGAACGGTGAGCCCTAAGATCAAAGTATGGACTTTTCTTAAATTTCTTGTGGACTTACACCCTGAATCTACCATATTGTGCCTTCTCATTCCAACCACCCTCAACACAAATATATATAGATTGAGAAACATATTCCATATTTTAGGAAAACCCTATAGCCAAACACTAATTCTGGACGTTCAAATTTGATCACACGATCATTGGATGTTGATTTGGGCCTACACTAGTGTTGTTCGCCGACATACCGATGACCGAACTCGGACCAAATTCGAATAGGCCGAGGCCAGTAAGTTATGTTTGAGTTTGACAGAGTTTGGACATAATTCGATCTGTTCTCAATAAAACACCTACCTACAACTCTGGCAATGTTTCGATGCCCAGACTGTCCTTCTAAACACCTCAAATCTAGGATGGACGCAAACATTCTCCCCATCCAGTCTGATGAGAGGTCTTTGCCCCATGGCTCTTTCTACCCCCCATGTTATTGATCTATGATCTTCCGAGCTGCTATGCATCTTCCTTTGTCTCCAGCTCCTTGACTACCACGTCAATACTAGTTGCCATGCATAGCACCTTCTTTACAATTGGGATCCTGCTGACATCAATAACTCGACCAAGACCGAAATTCCTGACGATCAGCCTCACCGCAAATCTTGGCTGTCTGTCCCCGACTTTTCCACCAAAACATGCTCCCGTTCCGTCGAGCTTCTTCATGCTTGGTTGGCTCAACCAAACGGACGGTGTGATTTCCTTGAGATTCAAGCTTCTGAACCTATCCACCTTCGTATCCAATACTGAAGATCCCCCGTACACATGCATCATTGAGCAGAGCATCATGTAATAATGTACATGTCATTGGTGATCCAAAGCTCCCCGAAACTATGCAAATGGGGATGCACCCGCCTCGAATTGAGCTTGCTACACACATTGATCTCCTCATTGGCTTCGAACTGTTGAAACCAATGTTGCTCCATTAGACTTCTGTAAACCACCTGTCACCAAAATCAGATCCATGGAACAACCCCCTTCTAGAGACCGACAACCTGTCATGGAACCTACAAACTGACCCTCAATCTTTGACTCATCTCAATTCATCGCTTTGTCTCGACGAACTGAATCCTCCTTATCTCTCAAACATCTTGAAGATTGTTCTTAGCAAGTTCCCGATGATCCATAAACTCCTGTCGAATATCCCTCGAGCCTGTATCCGATGTCTGTAGCCTGCTTGTACACCTCAGCGGCTTGATCATGTATATACCATAACATATATCTTCTCGAGCCAATAATTGAAAATCCTCCGTAAGCTTCCAATCATTGTCCCCAAATATATTGTGACAATCGTCTTCTGCCGGCTTTCCTACCAAAATCAAGTTTTAGTGCAAACTTGAAACATGCCGACCTCCTTGTGAACGAGCTTCTCATCAATCTCTGTTGTCAAGTACACGTCCCCGTTGTCCCCCAACTACAGCCATCCCCTTGTCGTCCATTTTCTCCCGTCCAAACCTACTACCTCGGTATGACGTAAAGATTCTCCTCCGTAAAGTGGCGTGATACGAAGCCCCCATGTCCAAGATCTAATCGCCGTCATGACACATGACATAAGGTTCCACTGCGTCGATTGCTGTGATGATGAGATCTCTCATAACCATAAGATTTAGTCGATCATCCTTGCCCTTAGCCTTATCATTTTTGAGCTTCATGCAGTGCCATTTCAAATGACCCATTTTTCACAGTAATATCAGCCCTCCTTGCGGTCCACACTCGCAAGAACCCGAGAACTCTTCCGTGTCCTCGTCACCAACGTCTTTCAACTTTCTGGCAGAGAACTCAAAAGAAGCATGGCCTGAAGCTTATCGTCAATCACCATCTTCACCACCGACAGCTGACTGATGATATATACCTTAAGCCTCGTTGAGATGTTGTGCCACAGAGGCACCCTCCGTGTACTTCAAGTTGACGAATTGGCGAAGAAGAAATGTCTTGTTGCCAGCCAACCGTCTTCCGTTCGTATACTGAATGTATCGTCTCGAATAACTCTTTTGCAGAACTCTTCATGGGCACGTGATGAAACACTGAATCGTCCAGCCAATGACGGATGAATCCAACGGTCTTTCGATCCAATCATCTTCAGTCATCAGCAGATTTGTCCGATGGCTTGTCGATGTCGCCCTCAAATGCTTGCACCGAAGTAGATCCTCCATCATTGTCTTACAAACCACCCATCTTACCCCAGTGAGGGTGATCATATGTGTGTTTATCTGCTCCATAGATATGGTTGCACATTTTCTCTCTAGAACCTGAGAGCTTTGATACCAATTGTTGTTCGAGGAAGCGCGATCGCAGAAGCGATGCCAGCCCACCTGAAGATAACGAATCAACGTCTAACAACGCCAAGACAGATAAAATACAATATATGTTCAGTGACTATGTCACATTGATAAATTTTAATCTTTATAACTTTCCGAAAGATACGATATTGAATACCAATGTATTGAACCCTTTGCCCTAATGTTCATTCTCTCACCGAACTCAAAGAAAGAAAGAGACTACAATAAAATCATTCACCCAACGACCCCATAGTTATTTCTCTAAACAAAGTAGCCGACTCAAACAAATCTCCTCTTCCAATTGTCTCCCTAAGAGCTAGCAAACTATGAATTTTCTGTTAGATTTCATGTGGATTTGCACCATGAATCTCCTGTATTGTGCTTCTCATGCCAACCACCCTCAACAAATATATATATATATATATATATATATATATATATATATATATATATATATATATATATATATATATATATAGGTTAATTAAGAGACCTATTTAGGATTTTAGAAAACTTCTAAAATAGTCCAGCACTAAACCTGGACGTCCAAATTTGATAACATGATCATTGGATGCTGATTTGGAGCCCCCAAGTGCTGTTCGCCGACAAACGGGCACTAACTTAACTCGGACCGAATTAGGACATGCCGGGGCAAGCAAGTTCTGTTTGAATTTGGCATAGTTCGGACTGACTTCGATCTGACCGAATTCGGACCGAACTCGGTCTGTTCTCAATAGAACTCCTGCCTACAACTCTTGACGCTTCGATGCACATACTGTCTTTCCAGACAACTCGAATCGAGGCCGGATCCCAACATTTTGAACATGTATGCAATGATATTGTAAGGAGAACACAGTCGTGATTTTTTTACGTTTTCTTCGGAGAGAGTTTTTTTTTTTTTTTTTTTCCTCAGTATTTTTGGGCCCTTTATCATCATTTCAGGAATATAGATCAAGCACATCCTATGGAGGCCCACATTCCTTTTTTCTTGAAACAATAATTCGAATACCTATGAAATGTGTTGTTTTCAGCCAAACCACCTCCTGCTTATTCCTCCCATCATTGTCTCCATCTTTATATTATGCATAACGAAACACCAGAATTAGAGAGCCAAAGCAATAAGTGAAAACACACCACCACCCCCATTCCTTCTCCAGTGTGTACATATGCTGCCTTTTCCGACTTTGAATGAGCAGAGGCTTTGAATTGGCACAACATGGTTTGCCAGTGTAGGCTTTGAACAGGGCCTAATAATGTTGTGAAGTGACTGGTTGGACAGTGCCCTCAATCTATCCCAAGAGATGAGGCTAGCTGTGTCAAAAGAAAAAAAAAAAAAATTAAAGAAAAAAAGTAGCCCCTGTTTTGGCATTCTGACAACTGCCCATGTTTCTTGATAGCATGTTACATGTATTGGAAGGTCCTCCCATTGAATATAAATGAATTTATTTTGTTACAATATCTGTAGCACTTTCAACACTTATACTGTGCATGCATTTTAAACAATTTTTATAAAAAAATATATCGCAGCGTAAATCCAGTTCCAACTTCATGTTGAACTCTCCAATACTATGTTATCATACTATGTTTGCACTAAAACTATATAAATAAAAATGAACACTGGTTTCATGATTGCTAATTGGTTTTCCATCACGTGACGGCCTTCTAGTGATCTTCTAGTCCGAGTTTATAGGATGTGTGGTTCGGTGGCGACGGACCAATTGACGGTCAAGAGCTGCGGATAAAGTATGGTTTCGGAATCAAAATATTTATTATTCTATCATGGCTTTCTTTGGATAGGGAGAAGACAATAAGTTCTTTAGCTTCCTTAGCTGGGGTTTTTACTAGGGGTTAATTCCTCGTAACAAAAAGTAGGGAGGAATGAAGGAAAAGGAAAAGATAAAGACATGGAGAGGTCATCCTCATTACACAGATCCCTATGGAATAGAGTAGTGATCCCCTCCATTGTGTTTTCAATTTACAAATGCTAATTATATGGACACAGCCAAAAGTGATCGGGGCTAGCCTATTTTTTTCAATTTTTCTGACAGTAGACTGGACTGTCCAGTTTCTAACAAGGACTGTCAGGATCTAACAATGACTGCCCACTTTTCTGGCACTCCAGTCTGTAGACTGGACTGTCAGAAAAGTGGACAGTCCTATGACTGTCACAATGGGATAGTCCCGATCACTTTTGACTGTGTCCATATAATTAGCCTTTATAAAGGAGGGTTGGGCTCCCTTGTGTTGTGTTCTTCCATGCATTGTTCGTCCACCACCACAACCAAAGGGGACTGGACTGCCAGAAAAGTGGACAGTCCTATGACAGCCACAATGGGATAGTCGCGATCACTTTTGACTGTGCCCATATAATTAGCCTTTTTAAAGGAGGGTTGTGATCCCTTGTGTCGTGTTATTCCATGCATTGTTCTTCCACCACCACAACCAAAGGGTTCTTCTTGAGTTCTTCCATGCATGTACTCCTCCAATGATTGAGTATTTGCTAGAAGGAAGGAAAAAAACTTGTTGCATTGTGTTTGTGAGGAGTTTATTTTGATGAAGTCAATGAACAACAATCATAGCAACAGCTGGTTGGGGTTCACCCTCTCCCCTCACTTGAACATGGAGCCAAACCAAGTTCAAGTTGAAGCCAGTACTCCTGCTTCCTCCACAGTTCAGACCAGCTACTTCCCTTCTGCTCACTTCAGTAGCTATGGAGTCGAGGGAGGGGAGAGTGGTGGCGTGTTCTATCCCCACCACCTCTCCGCCATGCCACTCAAGTCCGATGGCTCCCTTGGCATCATGGAAGCTCTCTCTAGATCACAACGAGATGGTGGTATGTCACATTTTTTTTTTTTTTTTTTTTTGAACTTGTTCTTGCACTCTTCCTCTAGCTTCCAAACAAGCAACTAAAATATTTTTGCTACATTTTTGGGGAAGGGATGGTGCCATGCCCCTCTCCAAAGCTTGAGGACTTCCTAGGCTGTGGTCCAAACATGGGGAGTGACAATGAAGCAATGGCTCTAGACCTACTCCACTCCTACTTCCAGCCGCTTCCCGAAGGTCTGTACCAGGAGGGAGCAATGGAGGAGGAGGAGGAATTAGCAATGGTTGGCTATGGGGACCTGCAGCCCCTTAGCCTGTCCATGAGCCCAGGGACTCAGTCCAGCTGTGTCACTGCACAACAAATGTCGCTTGCAACAACAACAACAACAACAACAAAAAATAATGAGCACATTTCTTTGGAGTCAACCAAGAAGAGAGGGGCTGCGGGGAAAGGAGGGGTGCTGCAGAAGCAGCCTGTGCATAGGAAGTCTATAGATACATTTGGGCAGAGGACTTCTCAGTACAGAGGTGTCACCAGGTTTGTTAGTAGCATGCATCTCTACTTAACTTTTTTTTTTTTTTTGTACACAATGTTTGATTGAGGAGAGGCATTCTTGTTAATGCCAGACATAGATGGACTGGTAGATATGAAGCTCATCTCTGGGACAACAGCTGCAAGAAGGAAGGCCAAACTAGGAAAGGAAGGCAAGGTTTGTAGAAAGGAAAATAATATTTTGTCCGCGGTTTGCCACGGACGTGACCGCAGACCCGCGTGGTAACCAACGATTGGCCCCCTTTGCTAACACCGGCCCCACCTTCTTAGAGCATCCTTAGTAAGGCTCATGCTCATGTCCAATTTCTACATTTAAGATTTTGGAACTTATTTTGGAAAATAGTATGTTTCATCCCTAGTTCCTGTTTCTACAATTTCGGTCCCTCCCCACCAGTAGGTGCTAAGGGTTGGGCCTCCCAATTTCTAGATTCTAAATTGTAGGAACTCATTTTGTAGAATAGTAAGTCCTAATTTCGAGCCCAACTTTTTATATTTTATATTATTATTTTCTCACATCAATTTTTGATCACACAATCTTTAGAACTGGAGCTCACTTTATTATTTCCTATTATTCTCATACAAATCTAACCCATCCTACATTTACCCTTTGTCTGAAATTTTGGGCACCAAATTGCATTGGAGGGTCCCAACTACGAATGATGCTCTTAAAATTTGGATCAAAGGACCAATGGGAGACTGCCACATGGCGGCGGGGTCAGCTGCGGTCACTAAAACTGCGGTCAAAATAGCAGAGTCCAAATGCTAACTTCAATTTCATCTTACATTCTTGCTTCCAAGTTCTATGATCACATCTAACTTTGATTTTGTTCTTGAATTGGGGGATTTGCGTGATAAATCAACCATTATTGATGTGCAGTTTATTTGGGTAGGCCTCTTGCTCTGCTACTTCCATAATTGAAGCCTCTTTATATCAATTAATGTCAACTTGAACATTAATTTTGTTGAGTATGTGTTCAGGGGGTTATGACATGGAAAACAAAGCTGCAAGATCTTACGACTTGGCTGCACTCAAGTACTGGGGACCTTCGACTCATATCAACTTCCCTGTGTGTTTGATCAACTAGTTCTTGATTTTTTTTTTTCTTTTCTTTGGGTTTCCTTGAAACTTCTACTACTTTGTCTCGTGAAAACTTGGGTTCTCTTATTAAACGTGGATCCAATGCAGTTGGAAAATTATCGCGACGAGCTCGAAGAGATGAAGAACATGACCAGGCAAGAGTACGTGGCTCACTTGAGAAGGAAAAGCAGTGGATTTTCAAGAGGCGCGTCGATGTATCGTGGCGTGACGAGGTCTTCATTAGTATAGATTTTTTTTTTTCTTTCTTGGCTTGACAATATTATTCCAAAAATTCTAGACGAACTCGCGAGTTCCCATTTTTTTCAAATTCATCAATGATAAACCTCGGATTTTGTTAACTGGCTTTGTTTGTTGATATGTAGGCATCATCAACATGGAAGATGGCAAGCTCGGATTGGAAGGGTTTCGGGAAACAAAGATCTTTACCTAGGAACCTTTGGTAAGAGATCCCCTTGCTTGCAAGTTGATAGCCTATGTTGCATACATACGAATATTTTCACAGATACAGATATAGACACGACATAGATACGGATACACATATTTTCAAGTACGTATAAAAGTAGTCATCCCAAGTTAGAAGAATACGACACGGGAATGGAAAGGATATGGAGACCATTTTGCTGTGTCCGTATATATAGTTACTACTTATTTGGATTCTTGAATCAGAAAAGCCCTTTAAAAGAGTGGGCATTTGTTTCCTTGGGCTTTGCATAATGCTTTAGCAAGCAACGACTTTTTCTTTTTACCAACTGCCTGTGCATCCTTTCCATAAGGTTGATTACTCTGTTGGTGACTGCAAAGTTCTTGTTTGACTGAAGGTGGAGATTGTGCGCAATCAATAAAAGGCGAAAAGAGAGAACATTCACAAATTCTAGCAATTGTTATACAGAAAATTATGTCCACGATTCTCAACTTTGGATACATTAGAAGAAATAAGTTTCAAAAATTATAAATGCAGATACATATGATCAAAGTTAATGACGATATAAGTGGTATCCAGATAGCCAAAAGGTTTGCAGGCTTGAACTTGACATGAGACCGATAAGACGACTATTTCAGACCTAAAATTTTAGAGGACACCACAAAAAAATTTATTTGATGTATGTAAGTCTAATTCTGAACAAAAGTCCAGTAGATTCATGCTAATTATTTTACTCTAAAATTCAACATTGTAGGTTTGACGAGATATATCCATACCGTCATTAGGTTTGACGAGATGTTGACAAAACCGCCACCAGTCTTGGTAGTATTGGTGCATATTTAAGGCCATAAGAGAGGAGAGTGGGAGCTATTACTTTGGCCCTTCTTACTTTGAAAAAAAACGTCCATCCCAAATAAATGCACCCCATATTGCATGTGTTCATATATTAGCCGTCTCGTCTTCATAACCCCAAACCTATAATGGCATGGAAGCAACATTCTTACCACCATATTTTTGGCGCGGTTATGTATCTGTTTTTAAATTTTTTTAAAAGTTGGTATCCGTCGTATAATATTTTCAAACTTTAGAATCCTTCTGATTGTTACATACGTAAAAAAAAAAAAAAAACTTTTGTTCTATGAAGTAAGTGATCGAAACTATATAAGGCCGGGCGCTGCTGAAATCTTCAGGCACCCAAGAGGAAGCGGCCGAGGCGTACGACATAGCCGCGATCAAGTTCCGCGGGCTGAACGCGGTCACCAACTTCGACATCACGAGGTACGACGTGGAGAAGATCATGGCGAGCAGCGCGCTGTTGTCGATCGAGCTCGTGCGGAGGAACAAAGCCATAGAAGGCGCCAGCAGCAACGACGGCTGCAGGGAGCTCGTCCTGGCCGAAGAGAACGACCAGCTGTCCATCGCTACAGGCGGCCTTCTGAGCCTGCCATTGTCGGCCGGCGATCCAGGGAACGCAAGGAGCAATGCCGATCCGGTGCGGTTCGGCAAGCCGCAGCCGTTCGTCAGTCCTGCTGCTGCTGCCGCTCCAGTGAGCTCGTGGATGCACATCGCTCAGATGCCAGTTTATGCAGCTTGGTCTGATGCATGAAAGCCTCTAACCAAAGGAAACTTGTTTAACTTCTTGTTGTTTTATTTTGTGCTTTTTTAGGTGCTTAATTTGTTGTAGGAGTATGAACTAATCTTCTCCTTTTAGTGTGGTTAAGGGATTTGAGAGGCCTTCTCCAATGGTGAGCATATAACGGTTGAAAACCGTAAACCGAACCGAACCGAAATATGACAAACGGTTCGGTTTTTTCGGTTATCGGTTCAGTTTACGGTTTAAAATTTTGAAAATTTAAAATAACGGTTCGATTTTCGGTTCTTCATCCGAAAAATCGAACCGAACCGAAAATTGATTTAGATTTAGTAATTTATCAAATTACCCACAATATACATATACTAATGTTTATTAATCCCTAACTGAGCGTACTCTCTTCTCCTATTCTATGTCGGTGTTTCTTTGAGCACTCTTTCTATCTACCCTCAATCTATATATACTAATATCTTTCACTCTATGTAATATAACAATTCATAAATACAATAATGTCATATATTTTTTTAAAAAAAAATTATTTAAATAGGCTCATTTTGCTAAAAACTTGAAGGCCATGCACAATGGTCCATGAAACCGAACCGACAGAAAATCGAACCGAATTAATTCGGTTCGGTTTTGTTCGGTTTTTATAAAAGCGGTTCGGTTTTCGGTTTTGAGAAATACGGTTTACGGTTATTTCGGTTTTCACATATTCGGTTCGGTTTGAACCGAACCGAACCGATGCTCACCCCTAATACATTTATCAATTTTTTTTTTTATAATATTCTATTTTCAAAGTTTTACAATTTCAAACATAACTATCCTTAAACAGTAAACAACTATGATTTATTTCTACATAAACTTATTTTTTACAATTATTTTAATATAAATATATACAGTGTATAATTATACATTATGCATATATATATATAATTTTAAAGTGTTTATGTTTATATACAATTATTATATGTTGGCTTAATTGCAATTTGATACCCTCAATTATGTCGATTTTTTAAGTTGATATCCTAAACTTTTTTACTCAACTACTTGATACCATCAACTATTATATATTTTCAACTTCATACCCTAAAATTAAAAAAATCCAAAACTACCCCTGCCCTCTTCCCCCACCCCCCTTCCACCCACCCGACCCCACCCCTTCCGCCTCCCCCCCCCAACACCGGCCCAGCGCACCACCCCGGAGGGGGGTAGTCGTGGACTTCCTGTGGGTATTGTGAGTACACAATACCGCCATCAAACCGACACCCCACATGCTAGTGCCTTCTGCTCATACTCACCCCCATCCCCTAGCTGAGAACTCTCCTATCTCCATCTCTATTTTCTCTTTAAACTTCTTCCTCTCCTTGCAGTTTCCTCCCCTCCTCCACACATCATCTTCTTCCTCATCACCATCGTCGTCCTATCATTACCAGAGCAAACGCCAGTTGAGGAAGAGACCCCACAGCCCAAAGCATCAGTTGAGGCAGAGACCCCATGCCAACGCCATCGACGCGTGGTCCTAAGCTCGGCGAACCCGGCACATCCCACTAATGCGACGCGAGGGGGGCAGCTGGGGGGGTGGTAGGGGGTGGGGGGGGGGGGGGGGGTGGGGTTGCGCGGCCGGAGGGAGGCTGGGCCGGGGTGGCTGGAGGGGGTGCGAAGGGGATGGGTCGGTTGGGGGTAGTTTTTAGTTTTGAGCAGGGGCATTATTGTCCAAAAAAAATTTAGGGTATCAAGTTGTACCAAAAAAAGTTTAGGGTATTAAGTTGAAAAACAGGAATAGTTGAGGGTATCAAGTTGCAATTAAGCCTTATATGTTTATTATTTTAATAAAAATAATTATTTCTACATAATTTTGTTTATGTTTTTGTATGTCAATGTATTTTAATTCTAAAGAGCGTAATATTATTTTATCAATTTTTGTGAAATTATTTAAGTGTTAATTGTACTTAAAGACACGACTAGTTTACAAAGATTAATTAAATGTGATTTTATTGTCAAATTAATCTAATAAACAAAAACAATTAATGCTAGTAACAAATATATTTAATATTAGAATGGAAGATCTATTTTTTTTAATGGTATAATTATTATATTAATTATATTAATTATATTTATAAATTAAAAGATATAGTAAGTTAATTAATTGTGTTTAGTGTTTATTATTGCAAGGATGTGTTAAGAATTCGTTACAATTTGAAGGACAAAATGGGTATGAATAGTAGATGCTAAAATTTGAGGATTTTTTTTCTCTCCTAAAATTTGAGGGCCTATTTTTTTTTTCTTTTTCTTTTTTACTCTCATTTTGAGGGTGGGTTGGAGTGAAAAAAAATATATATTCTTAAATAGATTGACTGAAGGGTGAATTGGAGATGGCATGAGAGCTTCAACATTTGGGCCACGTAGACAAAGGTTATTGCAAAGTGGAGGCCTGTCCGAGCTCTCTAGCCTAGTGGTATTAGAGCGGACATCCGGAGGGGCCGGCAAGGTTCGAGCCCCCCAATTGTGTGTGTGCGTGTGATTTCAAAAAAAAAAAAAGTGGAGGCCTGGGCTTCTAAGGCAACCATATTGATGTTGGTTTTATGGGTCGCGCATGACTTTAGTACTAGTTCCTTTTTTTCCTTTTTCCTTTTTAGGAATAGTCTTTTACTAGCATGCTATACTTTCTCTCTTTCTACTTATTATGGTTTTATGGGTCGAATGTTGACTTGTAGTCCTAAATCTATGTTTACACCTATGTTGCATTGATACATAGAAAAAATAACACACGAGAGCGACACAACATTATATGTTTTGGTATGTTCTAGTATATTTTGTATTTTTTGAATTGTGCTTAGTACATGTACGATGCAACACGACACATATTTTAGAGTATCCGTGACTTCCAAGTTTACACTAGTGATTTGAGTTTCAGTAGGGTACATGATCTTATGAAATCAAATCTTATGGATGACAAGATCAAGAGAAGATACTTTTTTAATTTCTTTCCTAGATTAGACCTAGATTTTAGTATGATTACTTCTTTAATTCCATGGATAGGTTTATTAATGATTTGTTTTCTATTTGTTTTCTTCTTTTACTTTGACTTGGGTTGCTAGTCAATATTTTCCTGTAAATAAGGTTTGATGTCTCAATCGTAAAATATAACGATCAATAACATTTCATCTTCATAGTTTTGAATTTTCACATGGTATCATAGCACTAGTAGAGATTTAAAACTCCTTTTTTTCACCACACACTTCTTCTCCACAACTTCCCACCATTTACTGCATATTTCTCCTTATTAACTATAGTTAATTAATCTACCGTACGTTTTAGTCCCAATCAAGTTTTCGTTTTCTGTCATCCGTTCTTCAGAAGTGTGTTAGAAATTTATTGTACCCTATCAGTTCATGAGATGAAGAACATAAATTAAATTGCGGAAGCATACGTGAATTCATTGCTAGGCTTGATGGATCTTGAAGCGGTCGTCCTTTTATGGGGTTCGATCTTCCAACTTGCTACGACCCTTAATGACAAAGATGAATCCAAATTCTTTGTCCCTCTCTTTCTGTTGATGGGGATGCAGAAGAGAAAAAGAGAAAATCTCTCTTTTGGTGGCCATATAAGTTGGAGATCATAACCCTAATGAATACATATATTTATATGTTTTGATATTTCTAATTTGACCCCTCATCAAATTAGATTTATCTCCGGTATCTACACATTAATTCAATGACAATTATACCCATAAGCCAATTTTTCAAATAGACCACTTTAATTTGGCTTAATTATTTAGATAGCCCAACACAATTAATTTTACATGTGTGGCCCATATTATTGAATAATTCCAACAATCTCCCACTGGGCCACATATGTAACCTTATAATTGTGTTAACCTTAGTGAGCTCATAAATTGCTATCTTAATCCTTAGGGTATATTCGGACAATCTCGTCCATTAACCATATCAACATAGGATCAAAGCGGCATTCGTCACATATAGCGTAAATAAACCATCAATGGTCACATATACCAATATAGCTAAACGACATAGATCAATCATGGATGCGTAGCATAGAAATTACACGCAATGTGATCAATACATGTCTATTTCCAACTGCTTCTCCTTAACTTTAGTGAGATCAAATACTTTAACATAATGAAAACAGAATGAAATGAATTTTTCATATATCTGACCAGATAAATATACAAAATACTTAATACATAAATGTGTCCAAAATTAAATAGCACCCAAATACATAAAATACAAACTCCCACTACATTGCCATATACTTAATTGAGATAACACCCATATGAGCAGTATGCTCATGAAAGATCCTGGGTGATAATGCTTTTGTGAGCGGATCCGCTAAAATGGAGTTTGTTATAATGTGCTATATGGACACTTTAACCATTCTGAATTCTTTCCTTCACAACTAGAAACTTTATGTCAATATCCTTGACTTATACAAGTTTCTGTTGTTATTGGAATATATTACTGCTGATTTATTGTCACACCATAATTTAAGTGGTCTTTCAATACCGTATTGTAGGCGCAGCCTTGTGACAAAATTTTGTAACCATATTTTCTGAATAGATGCCCCACAGCATGTTATAAACCTTGCTACCATGGTGGAAAAAATTATGAGTGCATGTTTGACACTCATCCAAAATATATCTCCATTAGTCAGCATAACCTGATGTGGATCTCCTGCTGTGTTGGCATCCAACAAAATCGGAGTCGAAATACCTTATGATCTCCAGAATTATCCGATCTCCTACAAAGTACATATAATTTCTTGTTCTCTATTAATTACTTAAGTAGTTTGGCTGCTACGTAATGATCCATTCATATTTGCTTAAATATCTGCCTAACATCCTAATATGTATACAATATCCTGACGCGTACATACTTGAGCATACATTAGACTCCCTACAACTGATCATGAAGGAAAAATCTATTGTATTTTCTTAATTTTAAGGCTAACCTTAGGGCACTTGATTGAGACCGAATTTGTCTCCTTTAACGAGAGGTGGCACCTGGTTTGCATTGAATACTTTAATCAATATACAAAACCAGAAAATTATTCCTACTCCCACTGAACTTGTGATACACACAATCTTCAACAGTGTTCATTTCAAAACCAAACGAGATAATCACTTGAAGTACCTTTGACGAGAAGCTTGCTTGAGTTCATAAATAGATTTTGTCAATTTGCAAACCATATTCTTTCAGTCTTTCGACACAAAGTTTTCTGGTTGCACCATATAAACTGTTTCATCAATGTTACCATTGAGAAATGTCGTTTTGACATCCATTTAATGTAATTCAAGATCAAAATGTGCAACATGTGCTATGATTGTTTTAAAGGAGTTTTTCAAAGATACCGAAGAGAAAAAAAACTCTTTAAAATCAATCCCAAACCATTGAGTAAAGTCACTAGCTACAAGACGTACTTTATACCTCTCCACATGACCCTTCGAATCCTTCTTGGTTCTAAATGTCCATTTGCAACCAATGGACTTCATACCTTTTGGTAATGGGACAAGTTCTTAAATTTTATTGCCTTGTATGGACTTATACTCCTTATTTATTATATCAATCCACTTTGAGAGCTAGAACTTTTGGCCTGACAGAAGTTGATTAGATCATCTTCCAGTATTCACAGTCTTTCTCACGTTCCTAGAGAAATATGACAAATATTATCCGAAATTATATTTCTCCTTTCTCTGGTGGACCATCTTAATATTACCGGTTCTTGAGGTTGTTAAGTTTGTTCCTTAGAAATAATTATCTTATCTTGAATGGGGTGTCACTACGTTGTCGTTGTTAAGGTATCTCAACAACGACTTATAGAGGTAATTCGACACTGTCTTATTGAGGCTCCGAATTTACTTCTTGATCATGACAGTTATAGAATCCTGCATATCGTCAAAAGTGATAGTAGGAATCGTAATTGATTCCTTCTCAAAGACAATGATCCTGACTTTATTTCTCCTCCAAACTCAACATCCTCAAAATTATATTCTTCGTCTTAAAATTTTCTTTTGTGTGGGATCGTATAATTATTAACCCCTTGATTTGTCAGCATAGCCAATAAAATAGCTGCTTACAATTGAACTTTGGTCTGTATTTCCTTTACACATTAATATAGACATTAAAGTCTATAAAGTCAATAAAATCCAAATCTCATCAGACACAAGTCGTTCAACTCTATTTCTAGAGATGTGACCTAATAGCTTATGTCATAATGAGGCTAAAAATATTTATTGTTAATTTTGCGTTTAGTACCACATGACTCCACTTGCAAGGTTTTATTGTAAGATGCAATAGTTTTAAGTGAATATAGGTTATCATAAATCTTAAGGGAACCGTTACCAATAATATTTAAATTTAAATATAGACTAAACTTATTGTTTCCCAAATGAACAATGGTAACCAGATTTGTCCATTAAGGAAACTGAAACTGAATTTCGTCTAAAAGACGGTACAATAAAAGTGCCTATCAAATCCAAATAATAATCGGTTCCTATAAATAACCTAAAATTTTCTATTGCTTTAACTTCTACCGATTTGCCGTCACCCACATAGATTTATCTTTCACCATCAATTGGCTTCGGTAGCTCAGACAACCTTGTCTATAAACACTAACGTGGGTAGTAGCACTAGAATCTAACCATCACGTGTTTTTTTAGGTACTAAATCTAAATTAACCTCAGAACAGACCAAATTTAGAAATGTACTTCTTTATACGCTGTACATTTCTTCTTTATGTGTCCTAGCTTGTCAAAAAAAAAAAAACCCTTAGTTTTATATTGTTGTTTTTTTTGAGCTGGACCCTTAGCAGCTACTGTATTCATTTTTTTTTTCGTCCTTAAAGTTTATCCCATTAAACATGAAAATTAAATTCGTATTGGCAGATATTATAGCAACATTAACTGAAAAGAGAACAAAAATAAATAAACAAATATGCTCTAATTAATAACCAAAGAATAAAAGATAGTCAAACAAATTCAAATAATGGTGAACCCCATCTCAAGATACCTAGTACATCATTAATATCAAGTCTTTGGACAGTGATATTAACTGCAAGTGGTACTCTTGGTGTAGTGATCAAACGTTGACAATAAGTCATGTCAAATAATAAGCCTGTCTTTGGATCGGGTTATTATTCACATGTAAACCGTATAATTGTCACACGTTTATCACCACAAATATGTGTGTAATTCGGCCAAGTATTAACCTTCCTTTGGGTTGGCTAATACCCGCATGAATATACACACACAAACATCTGACATCCCTCATAGACTATCTACGCAAGAGAGGTCACTTTGACGACATCTTGTTTCAATGGGCCTATTTAGAATATTAGACAACTATTGCTAGTCATAAAAGGTACCAAAAATTTGAATGTTGACTAAATTCTTATTAATTGGATCATCACCAAATCCTTATGTACATGCATATTCAAGTAAAATAATCATTAATCAACATATTATATTCTACAGAATATATGCATAAAAAATTATATCAAATAATCCATAAAGATTATACCAAAATTTATCTATTGAGATGAGCCGTAAGAACAGATTACGTCAAAATAATCTCCTAACAAGTCAGGACATAAGATAAAACCGCAAGAAAAGAAGCCCGCTACTTTTCAACAAAGAACTGACAACTTAATTTATTGCCAACATATCAGCACAACTTTAAGAAACCTGACTATCCATAAACTACAAAATCAACAGCACCGAGTGTTCAAATTTTGTCTAGGTGCAAATCCTTAATGACGAAGGATTCAACCCAGTATAGAAAACAAAAAACCAACAAATACAATATCTGAATATTGCTCGTGATCCTTAATCCAAACAATATATAGCTTTAAATAACAAAGAAGCAATATATAATGTCCGGTTCTATCTCAATAAAAGCTCTTTCTTGCTCTACTTCAATCAAATGAACTACTATTTATCGATCCAATTAAAAGAACTTTCGGATCATATTCTGTAACGATAAAATTGTTAATTGTTTCTGTGCTCAACCAATCCATTAAAATATGCTAATCTATCATCAATGCAAGAGAGTCACAACTACTAATTCAAAAGAAGTCAAAAGAGGTTCCAGGAGGAGAGTACAAATTCAAGATTTGATTAAAAAAATTATAAATCATAAGCCTTACCAAATGCCTTTACTATTCTTATTGGAACCCTGCCAAAGTGAACGAACCTGTTAGCCATCCTTCAGTTGAGACCCGAGTAGTCGCCAAAGGGCACACTCAGTTTCTGGGTTTTCTCCAAACCAGTCATATTTGTTCCAAACAGAGTAGCCATGACCCTTAATATTCTAATTTTATGTATGTAACGAGCAAAGTGCAAAGATCGATCTGAATCCATACAAAAAATCAATTCATCCTGATTATATTCTTAACTTTCCATAACCCACATTGATCTTGATGGAAAAATCAGAACCCTAAATTAAGTTAGATCTAACGATCTATGATTTCTGAACACCAAGAAAAATTGAATCTGAAACTTCAAACTCATGAAACAAACAAGGAGGCTCTGATACCACTTGTTAGAAATTTATTGTATCCTGTCGATTCATGAGATGAAGAACATAAATTAAATTGCGAAAGCATACCTGAATCCATTGCTAGGCTTGATGGATCTTGAAGCGGTCGTCCTTTTATGGGGTTCGATCTTCCAACTTGCTACGACCCTTAATGACAAGGATGAATCCAAATTCTTTGTCCCTCTCTTTTTGTTGATGGGGATGCAGAAAAAAAAAAAAAACCTCTCTTTTGGTGGCCGTATAAGTTGGGGACCATAACCCTAATGAATACATATATTTATATGTTTTGATATTTCTAATTTGGCCCCTCATCAAATTAGATTTATCTCCGGTATCTACACAATAATTCCATGACAATTATACCCATAAGCCAATTTTTTAAATAGACTACTTTAATTTGGCTTAATTATTTAGATAGCCCAACACAATTAATTTTACATGTGTGGCCCATATTATTGAATAATTCCAACAAAGTGTTCTAAAAGGATATTTTTCTATGCGTGAAGCAAATATAGATCTATCAATTGGTTACTGATCTAGTTCTTTTTAGTTTCTAATTGACCTAGAATGTTGGTTGTCCTTCCTTGGAGGTTTATCAATTTAGAGTTGTTGCTTATAGCAAACTCATTTTGATGGTTAAAGGCTTGGACAATGATCAGATCTATATGCTTTCATGTTACTAGTACTAATTAAGTAAACATGTAACCATTAAATATCTAGAAGTACCTTTAACCACCAAGTAATGCTTTCTTTTCACTGATAAGTATTGCTGGTATATGTGAACATGATCTTTCACTACCATGTAATGCTTCCTCCCTACCATCCTCTCATTCTCTAATTGCTTTGCATCACTTGGCATCTGAACATGGGTTTGCTCAGCATGTAACCCCACATAAGATAATTTGAAATATGGTGAAGCCCTTAACTCAAAGAGTTTAGATGCCAAATAGGTAAAAGACAAGTAAGTTATGCATGCATATACACACATGCCGATCCAAGGGTAAGCCAGATAAGACTTCAAGCTTGGGCAACCCCCCTCTCCTTGGGCCAATCTCTGGACTCAGCGTGACCCCACAAAAGATCGGGATCGCAGATGATCTTCCAAGATCGACCTATAATAATAAAGGCCAAGAAGCAACCAAAACTAGCTCTGAATAGGGTAACCCAACCCCTTGGGCAGGCCATGTATACACATAGTTAGGAAAGCTGAAGGATGGATATACGAGGAAGTTACTGTTACAACTAAGTGTTGAATGCATAAGATGGATGGTGTACAGTTTTAGTTAGAATTAGTACGACCTTATTATTCCTAGGAAATATAAGAGAGGTAGAGGTATTGGTAGAGGTAGCAACCCCAACAGTGGAAGCCACAAAAGTATAGACGAAAGTTGTCACCCCAAAACTGGTAGACATAACCAAAAACAAAAGGCTAAAAAATATATTTCTAAAATGAAGATCAAGGAAAGAAGAACGCCTTCGTACAACAGAGGACCAAGTGACACATTGTAGCTCCCCTTCCCAAAATTTTTAATTATTTTTTTAATTATTTTTTTTAATTATTTATTTGATTTAAATGGTGATTTTTAAATTTGTTTTTATAAATAATTATTTAGTTAATTATTACGGTGGATGATTTTAGCCATGGTTGAGTTTTGAAGTACAAGACGACTAGGAATCGTGGCACGGATAGTGTAATGGCGTGCTTTGACTAGTGTACTAGCCCTGATAGGGAAGGCCGGGCTATATGGAAGTCTTAACTAAGAAAACCAGACCAAGTTATGAGTTAATCTCTATAAATCATTTAATTAGTTATTTATTAATGTTATGACTTTCAGGAAACCCGATACTGCCAAACTTTCCCGGACTTGACCCAAACCAAGGCTCGTCCATGTAGTCGGGTATTGTGACCAAAGACGTCAGAGTAGACATATATTGTGTTGGTATTTTACCTTGGTAATTTTGGAGACAACTCTAGGAACAGTTGTTATATATATAAGCATATTATATGTGCTTGTTATTAGAAATAATATTTTATTGATAATATAGTAAATAATTTTCTTAACAAATATGTTGGACTTTATGGGAATTTCCTAGGTTATATAAGTATAAATATATATATATATATATATATATATATATATATATATATATATATATATATATATATATATATATATATATATATATATAAATGACATTTTTGTAGCTTGTATTAATAATTATATATATATATATATAGGTATCTACTTGAAGAGGGGAAACCCAAGCCCAGCCGGCCAAGCCAAGGGCCCAGCTAGCCCAGCTCATCTCGGGGTGATGTTAATCCCCCACAGCAAATACATAACCACCCGACCCTGTCAAGACCAAACCGAACGTAGCTTATATAGTTGTATATATATGAGAACCGACAGGGAGAGAGAGGATAACCCCGAAAACCCTAACCCTAAACTCGTCGCCACCCACACACGTTCGCCAGGGACGCTTGCGTGGCCACCCGCCGCCGTGGCAACCGCCGCACGTCGCCGAAGACGGCCAACCCGCGCACAGAGAAGGGCAGCCTTGACAGTAGCATCACAGCGAGGTACACTTATTCTAATGCTATTTTCTTCCTGGTCGCTCAATGGTTTTCGAATCCATAAATTCCTACGAATAGCCCTTATGACCCTCTCGAAATCCCAACAAGTGGATTTGAATATAGTCGCATAACCAGTCCGAAAAATAAATGCAAAGTCGAGGGAAAAATACTGTTCTCGACAGTTCGAAGAACAGTTGACGAACCTATTTTGGGAGACGATTGCTGGTCGAATCATCGACTAAGGTAGGAAACTACCAGAACCATTATTGAAGACAACCTATAGGGATTCACAGCCCAGTTTACAGAATCTGATTTCATCGACTACGTGCCGAGAAATCGGATCCCGAAGTTCATGAAAAACTTGTTTTAAAAATAATAAAATTCTTCGATACGACGTGCGTCCCGCCAATCCGGGCGACGTAATCGCGAACCAAAAGCATTGAAAGGTGCGTAACGGTTTCTTAGACGTGTGGGCTTTGACGGAATTTAAATTGGTCGCGTGTGCGCGACGAATTTGATGCGTATCCGTTAAAATTTTCCGTATCGGCCTCTGTGCAAATTTCTCAATTACTTTCTGCACGTTCATCAAATCGAGACGAAACTTATGCCAACAGGACCGTATCATTTTTCTGGTCCTGTATGCCAAGTTTGGTCCGATTCTGAGACGGTTGATCGGATCGACATTTTGCGGGCCCCACGGTCCGATTCAACGGGCAATTTTGTGCACGGCCCACCGGAATCCAAAATTGGATATACCGTTAATTTTGTATCATCAAAATAAATCCGTAGACATATAGTTTGACGACTTTAGAGACCATTGACCCTGGCACGCTTTTCGGTGTAAAACGGGTCCAACGGCGGACACCATTTTGGCCCGAAATTATCGTTTTTCCCCTGTGTCCAGAATTGGACTTAAGGACAGACAATCCTAGTTAATTTAAATATTTTAAGAATGTTGGCAATGTCTGTTTCAACTTTTGGAGATATTTGTGATGATTTGGACTTTATGGCTTAGCAGTTGACTATATTCTGTTGGATATGCGTGCAACTCCAGGCAAGATACCTTGCGTCCCTCTATAGTTTAATTTCATGTTTATTGTTTTCATGTTATTAGTGTATTATAATAGATACTATATTTGTTATAGATTTTACATGATTTATTAGCTTTCTTGTCTACTTGCTTTATCTAGTTTATATATACCGTGTTCACCAGTTTAAGGTCTTGCTTGACTTGACAGTGTAGTTATACTGGACTTGACTGTGTCTTGACTGAGTCATGGCTTGTCTCACTAGTACCTTGCTTGAGTTGTGTCATAGAACGAGTACGTGTAGTTGAACTGCTATTCCCTTGTTATCGTTTCCTTGGCACCAGAGAGTCCACTCGGGATGAGGGTGTTTGCCTTGATCTGTTTACATCCGTGAGTCCACACTCGGGATGAGGATGTCGATTATTTTTACCAGAGAGTCCACACTCGGACGAGGGTGTTGACTTGACTTGCACTAGAGAGTCCACTCGGGACGAGGGTGTTTACATCAGAGAATCCACACTCGGGACGAGGATGTCGATTATTTGCACCAGAGAGTTCACACTCGGGACGAGGGTGTTGACTTGACTTGCACCAGAGGGTCCACTCGGGACGAGGGTGTTTACATCAGAGAGTCCACACTTGGGACGAGGATGTTATACTTCCACCAGAGAGTCCACACTCGGGACGAGGGTGCCTTGCCGTGAACTAACCAGAGAGTCCACACTCGGGACGAGGGTTAGTACTAACCAGAGAGTCCACACTCGGGACAAGGGTTAGTGATTAGTTCAAACCTGTGAGTCTACTCGGGGCGAGGGTTTGGTTTTCCATTGATCTCGTGTTCGCTTGTTCATCCAGCAGTTCAGTTACGTGTAGTTGTTCTTGTATTCCAGTTCATAGTCATATGTCAGTAGCCACTTGTCATTAGTCACTTGTTATCAGTTTGGTCGTAGTCTCTTGCCATGTTAGTATCGTTCCTTATTTTTATCCTGTTTATATTATCATGCATGATTAAACTGCTAGATAGGCATGTTTATATGTATCTTGCTATGTCCTCTGAGGACCTGATGATCTCTTCAGGTAGCTGATTGTATGGAGTTAGTTAGCGGCTCATGATGGTAGTGATTATACCTGCAGGGACACAGGTATTTGCTTGTGATATTTCTTTATTATCCTCTCGTGCTTTATATTCCATACCATGATATACTCTACTTATTTTATAGACTCATATCATTCTTGGAGTCTAATCGAACAATATGCTAATGGGCTACAGACCATGACCCATAATTGTTCATTCATGTTTTATATTCTTTTTTGTGGATTGAGATATAGTGATGCCTTGCCATGATTTGGCAGTATACTATAGCCTTGATAGCGTTTACGTATTCGAGAGGGGCTGGAGTCCGCTCGATACGTAGCTAGCTTGCTCACGTGTTCGCGTCCGAAAAGCGGGTGCGGGTCGTGACAAGTTTTTTGGTGGCCCATGCAGGTCAGAGCATATCGTACCGGTTACGTAACTGTACTGGTACGAGCCTGCGAATATGACTAAACCTTAGAAATCTCAATCCACTCTGCCTTGAAAATTCTTCTAGAAATTCTCTACGTCCTTGAAAAGTCCATATTTGCTCTCGAATATACTTCCTTGCTTTTCGTACCATTGATTCTCGTCCCTTCCTATTTCAGGGTAACGAATGATCGTACTGTCTAGAATTCATCAGTGATTCTTAAGTTATAGTATAATATTGCTTGATTTTGAATATTAGTTGTTTGATGGATATGTGGGGATTATAGATGCCATATATCTTAGATATCTAAGGATAATGACTCTAGCAACTTGATGGAAGGCTATAAAGTTTTAGTGACATAGCTTTGAGGGAGTAGTGTGACCAAAGGTGGGTAGAAGTCCTCGAGGTTTCATAGTTACAAACGGCTAGGAGGAGGACATAAACTATTTTTGAGGAATTAAAAATTTAAGGAGATCAAGATTAAGGTGGACTTTCTTTTTGAATTTTAAGGAATAACTATGAATTAGAATTTCGAGGACGAAATTATTTTTAAGGTGGGTAGATTTGTAGCTACCCTTCCCAAATTTTTTAAATTATTTTTTAATTATTTATTTGATTTAAATGGTGATTTTTAAATTTATTTTTATAAATAATTATTTAGTTAATTATTACGGTGGATGATTTTAGCCATGGTTGAGTTTTGAAGTACAAGACGACTAGGAATCGTGGCACGGATAGTGTAATGGCGTGCTTTGACTAGGGTACTAGCCCTGATAGGGAAGGCTGGGCCATAGGGATGTCCTAACTAAGAAAACCAGGCCAATTTGCGAGTTAATCTTTATAAATAATTTAATTAGTTATTTATTAATGTTATGACATTCAGGAAACCCGATACCGCCAAACTTGCCCGGACTTGACCCAAACCAAGGCCCGTCCATGTAGTCGGGTATTGTGACCAAAGACGTCAGAGTAGACATATATTATGTTGGTATTTTACCTTGGTAATTTTGGAGACAATTCTAGGAACAGTTGTTATATATATAAGCATATTATATGTGCTTGTTATTAGAAATAATATTTTATTGATAATATAGTAAATAATTTTCTTAAACTTTATGGGAATTTCCTAGGTTATATATATATATATATATATATATATATATATATATATATATATATATATATATATATATATATATATATATATATATATATATATATATATATATATATATATATATATATATATATATATATATATATATATATATATATATATATATATATAGAAGTATTTATGGTATATGGAAAAAATTAGGCTTTTATTTATATATAAAATATCATTGTATTTTATTTGTGAATTTTTGGTATATAAAATTAATGATCGGATTTCAAATATCGATTATACTTAATATTTATTATTCGTGTTTGTATTTATAGTATATAGGTATATATCATTATATATATATATATATATATATATATATATATATATATATATATATATATATATAAATTACATTTTGTAGCTTGTATAATAATTACATATGTATAGGTATTTACTTGAAGAGGGGAAACCCAAGCCCAGCCGGCCTAGCCAAGGGCCCAGCTAGCCCTGCCCATCTCGGGGTGATGTAAATCCCCCACAGCAAGTACATAACCACCCGACCCTGTCAAGACCAAACCGAACGCAGCTTATATAGTTGTATATATATGAGAACCGACAGGGAGAGAGAGAGAGAGGATAACCCCGAAAACCCTAACCCTAAACTCGTCGCCACCCACACACGTTCGCCAGGGATGCCTGCGTGGCCACCCGCCGTCGTGCCAACCGCCGTGCGTCGCCGGAGACGACCAACCCACGCACAGAGCAGGACAGCCTTGACAGTAGCATCACAGCGAGGTACACTTATTCTAATGCTATTTTCTTCCTGGTCGCTCAATAGTTTTCAAATCCGTAAATTCCTACGAATAGCCCTTATGACCCTCTCGAAATCCCAACAAGTGGATTTGAATATAGTCGCAGGACCAGTCCGAAAAATAAATGCAAAGACGAGGGAAAAATACTGTTCTCGACAGTTCGAAGAACAGTTGACGAACCTATTTTGGAAGACGATTACTGGTCGAATCATCGACTAAGGTAGGAAACTACCTGAACCATTATTGAAGACAACCTATAGAGCTTCACAACCCAGTTTACAAAATCTGATTTCATCGACTACGTGCCGAGAAATCGGATCCCGAAGTTCATGAAAAACCTGTTTTAAAAACAATAAAATTCTTCGATACGACGTACGTCCCGCCAATCAGGGTGATGTGGGCACGAACCAAAAGTATCGAAAGGTGCGTAACGGTTTTGTGGACGTGTGGGCTTTGACAAAATTCAAATTGGTCGCGTGTGCGCGACGAATTTGATGCGTATCCGTCGAAATTTACCGTATCGATCTCTGTGCAAATTTCTCAATTACTTTCTGCACGTTCGTCAAATCGAGACGAAACTTACGTCAACAGGACCGTATCATTTTTCTGGTCCTATATGCCAAGTTTGGTCCGATTCTGAGACAGTTGATCGGATCGCCGTTTCGCGGGCCCCACGATCCGATTCAACGGGAGATTTTGTGCACGGCCCACCGGAATCCAAAATTGGACATACCGTTGGGTTCGTATCATCAAACAAATCCGTAGACATATAGTTTGACGACTTTAGAGACCATTGACCCTGGCACGCTTTTCGGTACAAAACGGGTCCAACGACGGACACCATTTTGGCCCAAAATTACCGTTTTGCCCCTGTATATAGAATTGGACTTAAGGACAGGCAATTCTAGCTAATTTAACTATTTTAAGAATATTGACAATGTCTGTTTCACCTTTCGGAGACAGTTGTGATGATTTGGACTTTATGGCTTAGCAGTTGACTATATTCTGTTAGATCTGCGTACAAATTTCAGGCAAGATACCTTGCCTCCCTCTACAGTTTAATTTCATGTTTATAGTTTTTATGTTATTAGTGTATTATCATAGATACTATATTTGTTATAGATTTTACATGATTCATTAGCTTTCTTGTCTACTTGCTTTATCTAGTTTCTATATACCGTGTTCACCAGTTTATGGTCTTGCTTGACTTGACAGTGTAGTTATACTGGACTTGACTGTGTCTTGACTGAGTCGTACCTTGTCTCACTAGTACCTTGCTTGAGTCGTGTCATAGAACGAGTACGTGTAGTTGAACTGCTATTCCCTTGTTATCGTTTCCTTGGCACCAGAGAGTCCACTCGGGACGAGGGTGTTTGCCTTGATCTGTTTACATCCGTGAGTCCACACTCGGGATAAGGATGTCGATTATTTGTACCAGAGAGTCCACACTCGGAACGAGGGTGTTGACTTGACTTGCACCAGAGAGTCCACTCGGGACGAGGGTGTTTACATCAGAGAGTCCACACTCGGGACGAGGATGTCGATTATTTGCACCAGAGAGTCCACACTTGGGACGAGGGTGTTGACTTTACTTGCACTAGAGAGTCCACTCGGGATGTGGGTGTTTACATCAGAGAGTCCACACTCGGGACGAGGATGTTATACTTGCACCAGAGAGTCCACACTCGGGACGAGGGTGCCTTGCCGTGAACTAACCAGAGAGTCCACGCTCGGGACGAGGGTTAGTACTAACCAGAGAGTCCACACTCGGGACAATGGTTAGTGATTAGTTCAAACATGCGAGTCTACTCGGGGCGAGGGTTTGGTATTCCATTGATCTCGTGTTCGCTTGTTCATCCAGCAATTCAGTTACGTGTAGTTGTTCTTGTATTCCAGTTCATAGTCACCTGTTAGTAGCCATTTGTCGTTAGTCACTTGTTAGCAGTTTGGTCGTAGTCTCTTGCCATGTTAGTGTCGCTCCTTGTTTTTATCCTGTTTATATTATCATGCATGATTAAACTGCTAGATAGGCATGTTTATATGTATCTTGCTATGTCCTCTGAGGACCTGATAATCTCTTCAGGTAGTTGATTGCATGGAGTTAGTTAGCGGCTCATGATAGTGGTGATTACACCTGCAGGGACACATGTATTTGCTTGTGATATTTCTTTATTATCCTCTCGTGCTTTATATTCTATACCATGATATACTCTGCTTATTTTATAGACTCATATCATTCTTGGAGTCTAATCGAACAATATGCTAATGGACTGCAGACCATGACCCATAATTGTTTATTCATGTTTTATATTCTTTTTTATGGATTGAGATATAGTGATGCCTTGCCATGATTTGGCAATATACCATAGCCTTTACAACGTTTACGTATTTAAGAGGGGCTGGAGTCCGCTCGATACGTAGCTGGCTTGCTCACGTGCTCGCGTCCGAAAAGCGGGTGCGGGTCGTGACACACATGCTTTAAGTGTGGACGTGAAGGTCACTGGTCCTCCACCTGCCGTGCATAAAAAAACAGCTGGAAAAATATATCAAAGAATCGAGAAGATTGAAGCTAATGCACTACTTGATATTGAAAATAATGAACTCGTTGGAGAAGATCTCAAGACATGAGAATACATAGTTACCATCTTCAAATTTTATGTGAATAGTTAGGAAGGAGCAAAGGATTATCAGTAGCTTTATATTTATTTTAGCTATTTTTTACACTGTATTTTATTTTGTAGTCCTTACTATTTTTTAGGAAATGGAATCAAAGAAGAACATATATAAATATAGCTTATTCCTGATTGCACACCATTCTTAAGAATATGATCATTTTCTCCAATATCAATACTTAGGTCAAATGTATTATTCACGATAGCTGGTCTTACTCACATTATTGAAGGCTCCAACAGAGAACGTTTAGTTTTACCTAATTTAACCTACCTACTTATACATAATGCCTTATACTCTCATAATTTTAGATAACATGTACTAAATTTTAAGGACATATATAAGGGCAAATGGGTATCATATTGAAATTCGAGCAAGAAAAAAAGAATACCTTCGCATAACCTTGGTTGGTGTTTTTGCTTCTTGTTGTTGGTGTTTTGCTTTAGAAACTAGAAAGATAGTCCCACATTAGAATGACCAAATGGATGGTATGTCATGACCCGCTCCCGAATAATCGTACATGAGTCGGACACGCTCAACCTTCGTCGAAGGATACGACAAAGTAAGCTGTACAATACTGAGAAAAACTTCAAGGCACAAGCTGATATAATCAACACAACATCCATAAACGTTCCCAGAAACATCACTATAGTCATCCAAGTCTGTTGTACAATGTTATCCGGAGACAAATCCAATAAAATAAAATACAATAATGAGATACAAAATACAATCTCCATGTAGCATCCACTTTTTCATAGAAAGGGTATTTTAGTCATTTTAGCCATTGCGGCCATTTTGTGATTTTCTAGATATTTTGACTTGTGTTGTGATAGCAACTGGTTTAACCTTAGTGAACTTTGTATAGGAGCCTAACCATGTCTTAGAATTTATTTTTCATCGATTAGAATTTATTTAGGGCTTGGGGTCAATTTAGAAGGCTTTTGAATGATTTTTAAGCCTTTTTACATGTAGCCTTTTTGAGATTTTTGACTTGGGCCTTATTTTTACTTGAGAGGGAGTTGGCCCAAGTGAAACCCTAACCCTAGAAACCCTCCATATTGGCCGGCCACAGTAGTACCCCCCTCTCTCTTTCATTTGTGAAGCATAGCCTCCACAAGTGAAACCCTAATAGATCTTCTCCTCAAAAAATCCTAGTTTCTTCATCCGGAGTCCGTTTCTTCCCAAACAAACTCCGTTGCACTCGCCTAGGAGAGATGGATTTACTGGAGTATTACTGACGAGGAGGCAGAGGCAACTACTTGAGGGGAATCGACCGACACGACGACCGAGGGACTCCGTTTATTGAGTTTTCGACACTCAATAGGTAAACCCTTTTCTACCATAGTTATTCTAAATTTTCTTTCATATTTGCATCCATATAGGTTTCCTAGACTTGTCCATAAAGTTTCGTTATGTTTCGAGTTCGTTTGGTGGCGATATCGGACATGTGTCGACCCGTCAAGACACGTGTTCGACGAAATGCCGCTAAGAAATGAAACTTGCTATTTTTTGATTTTGTCTTCACGAACGTTTAGATAATATTATTTTAAGAAACTTTTGTGAAGACGGATCAGAAATCGATGACTTTTCAGCGGTGTTTCGGGCATCAGACGCATGTGCACCGATCCCGTGCACAAGACCGTGCATGCCTTGCCGCCAGCGTGTTGTATCTCGATGCACAGATAATATTTTTGCCTAAAATTTCTTGAGCACGTGGGAGCAACCACTGCCCACATGCTCCGAAAATTTCACGGCTTCTCGTTTAGCGAGCACGGAGAAATCCGACGTGCATCGTTCAGTCGCACAGTACGCAGGGCTGAAATTTGTCGCTGAAACGGACTTCGTACGCGCTCTCAACGCGACGACGACCCGTTCCAGGACCTTGGACATGTAGACCTATACCTGGACTACCAGCAGGCCGCACGTGGTACGGGGCTGCGTGCGTCGCCTCGGTGCGACGTGTCACCGTGTTGTTGTATTCTATACCTACCCCAGGACCCACCCTAGCTACGTGCATGAGCACGGGGATTCTCGATGTGTGTGCGGCGCTCAATCGAGCGAGAACGCACGCATACGTGCACGTTGTCACGCGGTATCAGATTTTTCCGATATGCGTTCTGTGGACACAACACGGACACAATTTCATACCCGTGAGTACCCGAGCGCATCACGTAGGTTGAGACCAACGTGTGTGCCGAGTTTAGCGGGTTGATTTGGTGTATTTTGCATTTTGAGTTGTTTTGTCGAAATTGGGTTTTTCGGGTTCAAAGTTTTGAATAGAAATGTGATTTTTCGATCCTTTGACTTTTAATCCGTATGTTCTGATTTGTTAGTTGATAAATGATATTTAGAACTTGCGAAAAGTGATCCGCAAATTTTTTTACTTACTTATTTGCTCTTTTCAAGCATATATGAGTTTTCTATTTGTAGGCCTATATATATATAAAGTATATATATACATATTTTTATGAATATGGTTATGTATATATATGAGCTCTGTTTTGGAGCGAGGGTTCAGTTTTTCCAGATTTTTGTATCGCTTCGGATCGAGAGATTGATCTATTTTCGGTACTAGCGAACCTATATATATATATATATATATATATATATATATATATATATTGTATATACCAATACATATAGTTTATACATTGTATGTTTTATAAATCTTAGGTGACACTGGTGACGTGGACCCTCAGGAGGATCCAGCAGTTGCTGAGGACTTGCCCATAGTCTAGCTGAGACTTTAGTATCTTATTGTCTATTTATTAGAGACATCATGAGTTGTACTTTGAGATTTTGTTCTGGTGGTTTACGTCAAGACTTTTATTATATCTGTGACTCTCTTGAGATTTATTCTTCTATTCCATCTTAGTTGTTGTGATTGAGTTACTTATTATTTTATTCTCCATTTGGAGCATATCCTAGACTGTGTTAGATAGTGTGACTCAGGACAGCGTTCTACCGTCGACACTGCAGCGTAGGCTGGGCGTACTTTACTTCTCGTGCCCTTTCACTGGGTGCGGATCGTGACACATTTTTAGTGGTGGCCCATGCAGGTCCCCAATCACAACTAGTGTGATTTTGTAGTGGTACTCGAACTAGAGTATCATTACAGCCTGCAGTAGGATATAAGATATAAGTTAAGGTACTCAATCACATTAGGAAAACTCTTATCAAATTCTTGCTGTTAATTGTCTCCTTTTGAAAACAACTGTCTTCCTTTGATGATTTTGCTTCTTTTTCAGTAATTGATTCCTTGTTTGATCTGTCTTCAGGATGGCGGAGACACGATCGCAGCGCTCTAGTCTTAGGGATACTACTGAGAGGTCTGCTACTTCTCGTCCGACTCAGCAGGACCCTAGGACCACAGTGTCTCTTGTTCCAGCTCAGGTTGGCCCGTCAACAACTTTTGGGGGTGCTCCTCCACCGGTTCCGAGGACTACCCCAGGAGTTCAGGGGATGCTACCACCACCGCCCCAGGGGACAGTTAATGTGGCGCAGTTCTTCACCTTCATGCAGCAGATGATGGAGACGCAGCGACGCCAAGCAGAGGACATGAGGCAGGGCATTAATAATGTCCATCAGTTAATGTTGGTGGTAGTAGAGAAGGTGGCTGCCCAACCCCAAGAAGGGCAGATCCAGCCATACCAGCCGAGGACTCTAGGTATTCAGGATTTCCAGAAGATGAGGCCGCAAGACTTCAAGGGTACAGAGGGTATCCTATATGCCGTCGACTGGATCGAGCATATAGAGGAGATCTTCCGTCTCGCAGAGATACCGACGAGACTCCAGGTGGAAGCTGCGGGCAGTCAGATGCTGGACCTTGCCCGCACTTGGTACCAGACCGACCCCAGGGTTGGTACTATGTGGCAAACTTGGGAGGCTTTTAAGAAGCTTTTCAAGGAGAAGTTCTTCCCCGACACTGCACTTGGCGCGTTGGAGATGCAGTTTGAGAACCTGGTTCAGGGGAACCAGACAGTAGAGGAGTACGCCAGAGAGTTCTGCCGCATGGGCAGATTTGTGGAGGGCCTCAGCGAGACAGCGAAGGCTAGGAGATTTAGGAAGGGCTTGGTTAAGGAAGTCAAGTTCTTAACCAAGAGCAACATGAATGTCACGACCCGCACCCGTTTTTTTTTTTTTAAAACGGATACGAGACGTGTCCAAGCCAGCCTACGCCGCAGTGTCGGCGGTAGAACGCTGTCACGGCCATGAAGATCAAAATCACAAATACTGCTCATTCACAAAACTAGTTTAACTTACAATATTCACAGGTTTACATTTGCAGAAAATATAAACTTGTACAAATATTTGAATGACTACCAGTCCACTATCTAACTAGTCTCTAGGCTTTGTCTGCAAGTACTCCCGTCACTCCCCAAGCTAAATGAATCCACGGCTAACCTGAAAATGTTGGTTATGTCGGGATCATACCGGAGAAAACGGTTCACAAAACATCCCTTCGTAGGCGAAGAAAGGCCATCGCGAAGTCGCACCCCCCGCAGCTACTGCTGCTGTGCGCTGCTGAATATCACACGCGCGCGCGCGCGATCTCCGGCCGCGCAGGGCTTGGTTAAGGAAGTCAAGTTCTTAACCAAGAGCAACATGAATGCTACATTCGAGGAGATTTTGATAGGAGCAATAGCAGCGGACGATGATCTGGAGCTGAAGCAGAAGCGAGGTCGTGATTCACATGCAGCCAGTGGCAGTGGAGGACCGGCCAAGAAGCTCCATTTTTAGCAGCAGCATCAACAGAGGCCTTTTCAGCAACAACATAGGCCGTTCCAGCAGGCACAGCAGAGACAGGGTCAACAGGCATCGAGACAGCAGCATGCAACCATTTGTGACTTCTGCAAGAAGCCAGGGCACAGATGGAATGAGTGTAAGAAGAGGCTAGGCAAGTGCCTACTCTGCGGTTCATCTGAGCATCAGTTGAGGGAGTGTCCTGAGGCTTTCGGGCGTAAAGGACAGGAAGCAGGAACCAAGGCTCCAGTGGAGCAGCAGCGGGGACCATTACCGACTTAGCAGCAGAAGTTTATCCAGCACCAGCAGCAGACTAGAGGAGGCCAGCAGGGGCGAGCTTTCGCCATGGCAGAGGAGGATACCGAGGCAGTAGGCGATCTGATAGCGGGTTCTGTTCTTATCGACTCTTTTCCTACATTCATATTATTTGATTCGGGTGCTTCCCATAGCTTTGTGTCTGTATCATTTGCCATTAGACACCAGCTTTCTTCTGAACCATTGCCTAGGACTTGCAAGATCACTAGGGGTGGTATTATCCTCGTCCGTGATGTTTGCAAGGACCGGAGAGTAGTTTTGGGAGGCCGAGAATTGGATGTGAGTCTACTCGTAATGCCATTACCGAACTATGATATTATACTCGGTATGGATTGGTTGAGCAGGCAACATGCCAGTATAGATTGTCGCGGTGGAAGAGTTCTTTTTAGCATACTAGGAGAGCCAGAGTTCGAGTTCACCAGACGGGAGTCAGAGCAGAGCATCGGAGTTTTCTACGAAGTTTCAGCAGAGCAGCAGAGCGTGCCACATCCACTAATAGCTGAGTTTATGGATGTGTTTTCGGAGGAGTTGCCAGGGTTGCCTCCGGACAGGGATGTGGAGTTCTCTTTAGACTTGGTACCCGGCGCAGAGCCGATATGTCAGCATGTCTATAGAGTGAACAACAGTAAGCTTGTGGAGCTGAAGAAGCAGGTGGATGAGTTGCAGGACAAGGGCTTCATCCGATCGAGTTCTTCACCGTGGGGTGCGCCAGTACTCTTTGTACCAAAGAAAGATGGGTCGGTACGGATGTGTATCGACTACAGGGCACTCAACAGTCTCACGATCAAGAACAAGTACCCGCTGCCGAAGATCGATGACCTGTTCGATCAGTTGAGCGGAGCGAAGGTATTCTCCAAAATTGATCTGAGGTCAGGTTATCATCAGGTGAAGGTAAAAAAGGAGGATATTCCAAAGACAGCTTTCAGGACTCAGTATGGCCAGTTTGAGTTCATGGTAATGCTGTTTGGGTTAACTAACGCCCCGACGGTGTTCATGAATTTGATGAACAAGGTGTTCCACCAGTACTTGGACAAGTTTGTGGTGGTATTCATCGATGACATCTTGGTGTATTCAAAGACCCCAGAGGAGCATGAGGAGCATTTGAGATTGGTTCTGGAGACTCTCAGGAAGGAGCAACTTTACGGCAAGCTCTCAAAGTGTGAGTTCTTCTTGGATCGAGTTGATTTCCTAGGTTATGTGGTGACTGAAGATGGGATCTCAGTCGACCCAAAGAAGATCAGAGCAGTTGAGGCGTGGACAGCACCGAGTTCAGTCGCAAAGATCATAAGTTTTCTGGGATTGGCAGGATACTACAGGAGGTTTGTTCAGGATTTCTTCCGGATTGCAGAGCCATTGACTAGGCTGACCTGGAAAGATGCAGTGTTTGTCTAGTCAGAGGAGTATCAGGTTGCCTTTGATGAGTTAAAGAAGTGACTGACGACAGCCTCGATTTTGACATTGCCATCTGGATCAGGCGGATTCACTATCTACAGTGACGCCTCAGGGAAGGGTTTGGGTTGTGTCTTGCAGCAGCATGGGAAGGTGATTGCCTATGTATCCAGGCAGTTACGTCTGTATGAGAAGAACTACCCTACCCATGATTTGGAGTTGGCGGCAGTTATCTTTGCTCTAAAGCTGTGGAAGCACTATCTATACGGAGAGCGTGTGGAGATCTTCACAGACCACAAGTGCTTGAAGTATGTGTTTACACAGAAAGAGCTCAACATGAGACAGTGCAGATGGTTGGAGTTGATGAAGGACTTCGACATTTTATTGCAGTACCATCCAGGGAAGGCCAACGTGGTTGCTGATGCTTTGTGTGGGTATCCGATAGCTATGTGCTTGACGATGGATCGTCACTTATTAGCAGATTTAGAGAGCTTGGGGATTGAAGTGATCGTGCCAGGAGTTCAGATGCAGATGTGGGGCCTTCAGATTCAGTCAGACTTGATGGAGAGGATCAAGTCAGCTCAGCTCGACGATGTTACTCTGCGGTGTATCCGAGAGCAGGTTCGAGCAGGATTGGTAGATGAGGAGTTCGTCATTGCAGAGGATGGTACATTGAGGCACGGTTCTAGACTATATGTGCCTAACGGAGAGCTTCGAAAGTAGGTCATGCAGGAGGCCCATCGCTCTCAGTACTCTGTACATCCAGGTGCCAACAAGATGTATAGAGATTTGAAAGAGCATGTATGGTGGTATGGGATGAAGCGGGAAGTAGCACGCTTCGTAGCCAGATGTCTAGTCTGTCAGCTGGTTAAGGCATAGAGGCAGAGGCCAGGAGGACTGTTGCAACTATTTCCCATTCTGGAGTAGAAATGGGAGCACATCATGATAGATTTTGTTTCTGGATTGCCGCGTTCACCAGGAGGAAAAGACGCGGTTTGGGTCATCGTGGATAGGTTGACCAAATCGGCCTACTTTTTTCCATTTAAAGTGGGGACGTCTACTGAGAAGCTAGTGGAGATGTATATACGACAGATTGTCAGGATAAATGAAGTTCCGGTGAGCATTGTCTCGGATCGAGATAGTCGCTTTACTTTTCATTTCTGGCGGAGTCTGCAGACTAGTTTGGGCACTTAGCTCAAATTTAATACTGCATACCACCCTCAGACGGACGGACAGTTGGAGAGGACAATTCAGACTCTCAAGGACATGCTGTTGACTTATGTTTCTAGATTTTGGAGGATCCTAGAAGGATCACCTATACTTGGTGGAATTTACATACAACAATAGTTACCTGGCCAGTATTGGTATGTCACCATTCGAGGCATTGTACGGGCGTAGATGTCGTACTCCCTTGTCTTAGAATGATTTTGGAAAACGAGCTTTATTGGGACCTAAGATGGTTGTTGACGCAGCCGATAAGGTAAGGCTCATCAGAGATCGACTTTGCGTGGCGCAGGACAGACAGCGGCATTGAGCCGACAGCCACCGGAGACCTTTGCAGTTTGAGGTATAGCTTAGACTTAGGATTAGAATTTTATTGTTTGTGATTTTTGTTGATCATGTGATTGTTTTTAGTTAAATTGAGACCATGCTTGTGCTAGGTTGGTGATATGGTATTCTTGAGGATTTCACCGACTCGAGGCACTATTCGTTTCGGTGGAGGAAGGAAGCTTAGCCCACGCTATGTCGGACCTTTCGTTATCAGTGGAAGGGTCGGTGACGTGTCATATAGACTGGACTTTCCCCCTCCCTTAGCGGAAATATTTCACGTATCGCAATTGAGACGGTATGTGGCAGATCCTAGCCATGTACTGGACCATTCCGAGATTGAGGTGGGCCCTACTCTCAGTTATCCAGAGCAGCCAGTGGAAATTCTGGATCGACGGGAGGAGGTGTTGCGGAACCAGTCGATACCCTTAGTTCGCGTAGCTTGGAGGCATCACTCTCCAGGAGAGTCCACCTGGGAGAGAGACGATGAGATGCGCGAGCGATACCCCTATCTTTTTCAGTCTTGAGGTATGATTTTGTCCTTTTAATCATGCAGTTTGTCTTTAATTTTGAGGACAAAATTATTTTAAGGAGGGTAGACTTGTAGGATCCACTTTTTCATAGAAAGAGTATTTTAGTTATTTTAGCCATTTTGGCCATTTTGTGATTTTCTAGATATTTTGACTTGTGTTGTGCTAGCAACTGATTTAACCTTAGTGGACTTTGTATAGGAGCCTAACCATGTCTTAGAATTTATTTTTCACCTATTAGAATTTATTTAGGGCTTGGGTTCAATTTAGAAGGCTTTGAATGATTTTTAAGCCTTTTTGCATGTAGCCTTTTTGAGCCTTTTGACTTGGAGATATTTTTACTTGAGAGGGAGTTGGCCCAAGTGAAACCCTAACCCTAGAACCCCCCCCCCCCCAAATTGGCCGGCCACAGTAGTACCCCTTCTCTCTTTCATTTCTGAAGCATAGCCTCCACAAGTGAAACCCTAATAGATCTCCTCCTCCAAAAATCCTAGTTTCTTCATCCGGAGTCCGTTTCTCCCCAAATGAACTCCATTGTACACATCTAGGAGGATTTGCTGGAGCATTACTGATGAGGAGGCAGAGGCAATTGCTTGAGGAGAATCGACCGATACGACGACCGAGGGACTCCGTTTATTGAGTTTTCGACACTCAATAGGTAAACCCTTTTCTACCATAGTTATTCTGAATTTTATTTCATATTTGCATCCATATAGGTGACCTAGACTTGCCCATAAAGTTTGCTTACGTTTTGAGTTCGTTTGGTAGCGGTATCGGACATGTGTCGACCCGTCAAGACATGTGTTCGACGAAATGCCGCTAAGAAACGAAACTTGCTGTTTTTCAATTCTGTCTTCACCAACGTTTAGATAATATTATTTTAAGAAACTTTGGTGAAGACGGATCGAAAATCGATGACTTTTCAGCGGCGTTTCGGGTATCGGACGCACGTGCACCGATCCCGTGCACGAGGCCGTGCATACCCTGCCGTTAGCGTGTTGTATCTCGATGCACAGATAATATTTTTGCCTAAAATTTCTTGAACACGTGGGGGCAACCTCTATCCACATGCTCTAAAAATTTCACGGCCTCTGGTTGAGCGAGCGCGGAGAAATCCGACGTGCATCGTTCAGCCGCACAGTGCACAGGGCTGAAATTTGTCGCTGAAACGGACTTCGTACGCGCTCTCGACGCGACGAGGACCCTTTCCAGGACCTTGGACGCATAGAACTATAACTGGACTACCAGAAGGATCAATCCCGAGTCATGGCGTGCCCCGACGAGCAAGCCACGAAGACCGAACCGCGCGCACGAGGGCACGCGCGGGCGTGCGCACGCAGTAGGCCGCGCGTGGTGCGGGGCTGCGTGCGTCGCCTCGGTGCGACGTGTCACCATGTTGTCATGTTCTAGACCTATCCCAGGACCCGCCCTAGCTACGTGCACAAGCACGGGGCTTTTCGTTGTGTGTGCGGCGCTCAATCGAGCGAGAACGCAAGCATACGTGCACGTTGTCACGCGGTATCGAGTTTTTTCGATACGCGTTCTGTGGACACAACACAGACCCAATTTTGGACCCATGAGTACCCGAGCGCATCACGTAGGTTGAGACCAACGTGTATGCCGAGTTTTGCGGGTTGATTTGGTGTATTTTGCGTTTTGGGTCGTTTTGTCGAAATTGGATTTTTCGGGTTCAAAGTTTTGAATAGAAAAGTGATTTTTTTATCCTTTGACTTTTAATCCATATTTTCTGATTTGTTAGTTCATAAATGATATTTAGAACTTGCGGGAAGTGATCCACAGAATTTTTTACTTAATTATTTGCTCTTTTCAAGCATATGAGTTTTCTACTTGTAGGCCTATATATATATATACATATATATATATATATATATATACATATATATATATATATATATATATATATATATATATATATATATATATATATATATATGAGCGCTGTTTTGGAGCGAGGGTTCAGTTTTTCCAGATTTTTGTATCGCTTCGGATCGAAAGATCGATCTATTTCCGGTACTAGCGAACCTATATATATATATATATATATATATATATATATATATATATAAATATAAATATATAAATATATATATATATATATATATATATATATATATATATATATATATATATATATATATATATATATATATATATATATATATATATATATATTGTATATACCAATACATATATATATATTGTATGTTTAATATATAAATACTTGTGTGACACAATTTTGGGTAGATGATCTTGGACTGATTATTTCTAGAATTCTGGAGTGAGAACAGTCCGTATTCTTCGCACCACCATTCTTCATATATGGGTTATGTATATATGTATGTGCTTAGAGGGAAGTCTCTCTCTCTCCCTCTCTCTCTCTCTCTCTCTCTCTCTCTATATATATATATATATATATATATATATATTATATATATATATTTATATATATATATATATATATATATATATATATATATATATTTTATATATATATATATATATATATATATATATATATATATATATATATATATATATATATATATGCTAGTGGTTGATAGACTATAGTTTTATGTGATTGTAGGTTAGTGTTGTGACCATTATAGTATTGGGATAGATTAGGATCGACCCAAAGACCTTAGTTTAGTCGATTTGACCGACAAGTTGACCAAGTTGACAAAAGTCAACTTTGGGTCAAACTCGATCCAATTCAACTCAAACGAACTTAGAATGACCTAGAAACTTGTGTATAACTTAAAAACTAGTAAATGGACTAGTTGACCAATGTTTGACCAGGTTTGACCAGTGTTGACCATGTCACGCCCCACTTCCGTAGGAGCGATCGTCCTCGCTAAGGCGTGATGCCGCACGGGCCTAGGTTGCTCCCGTGCAAGGCCAAGTCCAGAAACGGCTGATTTGAGCTAGGCCACTGAGTCGCACGGAGTGTCCCCATTTGCAGTGAAAAGTAAATGAACACAAGTAGAAACGAATTCAAACTTTTTATTGATATTCAAGAAGTTTACAAGCGGCGCTAGGCCGAGTTTACAAGTCTCTCAAGCTCTCTCTCTCTAAAACATAAAAGGCGTGCCAAGTGGCTTACAGGATGGAATGATTCATGGTGATGTTCCGATACATTATGTCCTGTATATGGTGCTCCAGCTCCTTGCAACGCTCCAAGGCTCCAGAGATAGCTTCGTACCTTAGCACGTTCGAGGGAAGCTCCGTACCCGATGACGTCTCCTGCATCCTGCAAGCAGACTGTGGGGTTATCAGTACATTGTTATGCACTGGTGGGGAGGCTAGCTCGCCTACAATTCTATCATTACCAACACGTTCCATTTACTTTTGTGCACCGTCTATCATTCATTGTCTTTCTAATCTTGCCTTATGGTCAGTTTCATGGCATATTTCGTAACCTATCTCGTGTTACCGAATTCAAGTGTCTGCATGGGAATACATGTACGACTTACCCATACTTACCGTCCGGCCTTCCCTGTCCAAAGTAAACCAAGTTAGTCAACAATACATATGTAGTAACTTAACGTGATTCATGTAAACATTCAATGTTAAGGGCGTGTCCCTGCCTCAGGTTCTAGCACGTCATAGGCACGTTCTAGCACGTCGTCGGCATGTTTAGAGTGTTACATTTCAGGCATGTTCAGAGTGTTACATTTTTAGCATATTCAGGATGTTATATTTCAAGCATGTTCAGGATGTTACATTTCCAGCATGTTCAGGACGTTACATTTCAAGCATGTTTAGGAGGCACTTCATTTAGTTAACTTAGATTACTTGTTTCAATGCAAGGACTTGCACGTGGATTGCCACCAGCATAGTCCACTTAATCTACATGCATTGGTCGCTGGCATCACAAGCCATTTTGGACATATCACGTGGGCATTCTCACCTATCGAAGCGTGATGGCTGGTACACCTTGATAGTCTCTTGAAATGCCTGGCATTATGTCTCTTTGAGTGGCCGAGCCCCCACTCAAAATAGCCCGTAAGCCCCATGTCTGATTCCGCCTAGGCCGGCCACGGTATTCCCCCCATCGCCCGTGCCGCAGAATCCTTCCTCATGACGGCCACGATATTCCCCCCATCGCCCGTGCTATTTGTCCACGACCATTTCGTATTGACTTGTCATTTAACATATCTGCTGTCTTTGAGCCATAATGCGTTATCGACCAGGTTGGCGTCCGTGCAGTGCGGGTAGCGAGCCTCGTTGCACGTGCCCGTCATACCTGTCGCTAACGTCTTTCATGTCTTATCTTGTATTCACTCTTTCATTTCTTTTTTCACTTGTTCGTTCATTCATTCATTCTTCACGTATTCATGTCATTCATTCGTGAATTCATTCATTCACTTATTCGTTCATTTATTCATTCATTATACAACTCCCTGTGCGGGAGTCGCCTTGGCGACCCATCGGTCCCGAAGACTTTCAATATTGCTATACTCTACTCGGAATGACTATGTCGATAGTCTTCCGTTTCTTTGTTGTAAACCGTTTATTGTTTCAATGTTGAACGCATAGGAAACTTGAATGTAAGCTTGTGCCTTAGCACGAGCGTAGAGCGCGGTACAAGAGTTTCAATATTTGCCGAATTCTTTTTCATGTTCTAAACAAGCATGCAAGATGGGATTATTCCCTTAGCTAGGTGCGTTGAGTCATTCATTTATTAGCATGTGCGGTGTTATCGCCTAGCAATTTTAGCAATAGTGTCCGTATTGTTATTTGTCTAGGCTAAGCAAAGACGGGTTCATCGGAGCCACCCACCTTAGCGATGTTCGCATCGGCCGAGCGATACTCCGAGCGCGCCTTTAAAAGTCTAAGTCTGGATTCATCTTGACGGGCCAATGTAAGCCTTGCATCGATTCTTCATCAGGTCGATGCCAACTCTTCGGGTCGACGGCTCGTTTGAGTCGTTGCACTTGCCGTTTGAATCGGCGTTCCGCTAGGGCGGAGCGGGTCGTTACATAATACACCACTCAAAATAAGTCTCATCTTCGAGACTTCCTGAGTGCAGGTCATCCTACCATTCCTTAACTCGTGTCGTCGTATTTCTTAGACAATTCTATCGAACGGCTCTATCGTTCGTTGGCATCGAACCATGCTCGGTTATCCTTCCAAGTTTTATGTCGCGTGTGTTTGGTAAATTTATGACTTTTTCACTCATGTTAGAGTTGATGGTACTTATTCAATTCAAGTATTTCTTCGTCTTGGTTGCTATTTCTTCGTGTCATGGGACTGAAATGGTCGCACGAGGCACGTTTAATTCGTCAAATACAAGGGTCGTAGGCTGAGGCAAACTCACTTTCGTTTATCTCGGTCATCGAGATGACCCGATTCGCTTCTCAAGCGTTCTTAACCACGAAATCCGTATGATTTCTTCTTATGGGGTCGACTAAGTCTAAGTAATTTTCGTCCGATTCAAGACCAAGTATTGCACTATCATCGAGTATATCTTCCTATCAACGGCCCAATTCGTTATACCAACTTTTACTTGCACGATATCGATTCCATACCATTCACTTGTTTAGGGCTAATCTCGTCGTCGTTCATGCACACTCTACCTACACGTTTCTTTGATTCCGAGCTACGCTCATACTAGTATCATTCCTTTCTTTTAACACGATTTCAAGTTCTTGACACTCTTCCATTCCTCAAGTCATGCTTGAACTCAACGTATCACTTGGCTGGATCGTACACGCATTCCAGGCGTCCCCAAAATACATGCATTCAGCCAAGCCGCATGATAGAGAATTCGTCATTCTCACTCGAGTCGCATCGTACACATACTCAGGCGTCCCTGAAATATATGCATGTCATCCGAATCTCGTGAGCAGAGTTTTCTATTCTTGCATCATTCAATCCATCCATGTCAATCCTCAAGATTAATCTTTTGATTGCAAACACTTGAAACAGGGCGTCTCGCCTAACCGCTAGGCCATTTTTCGAGGCTAAGTCAATGTCAGGATTGGAATCATAGTTCTCCAACAATAATGCCAACACTGACCCCAATCCTAGGGTCAAACCAAAGTCGATAGTACGGGATTTTCTACCCAAGCTCGCGTCACTCAGATTTCTAAACATCGAGCACGATCACCTATTCGTATCAATGCATTCGTTGCGCGTATTCGAATCCATTCAACTCACCAATTCTAACCAATTCATGTATTCGATCACGTGGTCGTCTAACTTTGACAATATGTTGCGTCCCAATCTCACGCGAGTCCGATTATCTATGGTGGTTCATGAATCACCATGCAACGCACCCACAGAATAATCATTCTCATTGGGGCATAACTCTTGTTTGAGTCCAGACTAATTCATTCTCGATACGCGGATTGGACCTACTCAATCCTCAAGTTCGATCATCAAGCACGCTAAGTCATTCCCGAGTCCACCTTCGCGTCAAACCACAAGTCGAAACATACAAATTGCCACGCCATGCTAGTTCAATCACCCCCGCTGTATGAATTACCATACCAGTGCTCACGCGGAGTGATCGCCCTAATCGGCGCGATGCATGTGCGAGACTGGAGTTGCGCTCGCATAAGACAAGAACGTCAAGTTGTGGTTATCGACGAAGCAAATCCAACATTTCATTTCCATCCAAGTCAAGATCCAGTTCGATAGTCCGTTTATCATTCGTTCAACTAGAAAATCCTCGAGCCAAGTTTATCTTTTCCTCGACATATTTCAACATCCCGAGTATAGCATCCACCAGAACAATGACATTTGCACGATCGTCATTTGCCGAGTCAGAGTACCCCCAAGTTATCGTATATCGATCTTTGATACGCCTTAATACCATCGACGATATGCGTAACCTGACGATCTTCCTTTGCAACCAATTTCGAGTCGTGCGTTGATGCTTGTTGTCCAAGTTGGATATTCCAATTTTTCTCGATATTCAAGATCAAGTTCAATCGCTATTCCTCAAGCTCGTTTTAAGATCGTTGTTCAAAACTCAAGTCACATTTCATTTGAATCAATCCAAAATCGTACGTGCGATCCTTTACGTTTTCTCGATCAAGACCATTCATTTTCATTCATCGTTCCGAATCATTTTCTAACACGTGTTGTCCATTCACAAGTTGTCCGAACGACATCTCGTTCGGGACATTCGAAGTCATGACCAAACTAAGCGTGACGTGTTCCAAGGCTTTGCACGATCACATCGCTTCGCCGACATACTCGTTCTATCCGTATATCCTTTAGTCTCGTTCGAATAACTTCTATGACGTCCATACACCACTTAGGGTTCAAGCCACTTTTCTAGTCGTCGACACTCATTCTTATTCTTCCCGAACCTATCACATACACCACTCGGGTTCAAGTCATTCTATAAATCCTCAAAAGATCATTCGATTCCCAATCGATATGTTCAGTCGTGCGTTCGTCCATTCCTCAAAGTCCAAATCAATCTTTCGTGCACGCCTAAACGTGAACTCGATAGTGTTCCTATCGATATACACTCTAAGTGTAGCTTCGTTCCCGACCGAGCGATACTTGATATCGCTCGCAACTCGATGGCACCAAAAGTCGAGGTGCGTGACACGCAGACTAAGTTGTGTCGCATAACCATCTCGTACAGACTATATTCCGAGTTTGCCCGCTCAATTGCTAGGGTCATCGTAGGACTAGTTAGGCATGCACGCGACATGTTAACTTTAGCACGTGTTTTCATTCAAGACAAGTTGACACCGTTCGGCACAAAGGCCTACCGATGCATTCGGCGATAGCCTACCAATACGTTCGGTTGAATGCCTGAACGAGCTTTTAAAAATATTAAACTTATTGTATGGAACATCCCAAGGCACAATGAGAGAGAGCATACACTTCTTTTTCCAACGACGAGCTTTCAAAACTGAGAAATCGACGTGAAGTCCAAGGACGTAAAGCCGTGCTCTGATACCAATCTGTCACGTCCCGCTTCCGTAGGAGCGATCGTCCTCGCTAAGGCGTGATACCGCACAGGCCTAGGTTACGTCCGTGCAAGGCCAAGTCCAAAAACGGCTGATTTGAGCTAGGCCACTGAGTCGCACAGAGTGTCTCCATTTGTAGCGGAAAGTAAATGAACACAAGTAGAAACGAATGCAAACTCTTTATTGATATTCAAAAAGTTTACAAGCGGCGCTAGGCCGAGTTTACAAGTCTCTCAAGCTCTCTCTCTCTAAAACATAAAAGGCGTGCCAAGTGACTTACAAGATGGAATGATTCATGGCGATGTTTCGATACACTATGTCCTGTATATGGTGCTCCAGCTCCTTGCAACGCTCCAAGGCTCCAGAGATAGCTCCGCGCCTTAGCACGTTCAAGGGAAGCTCTGCACCCGATGACATCTCCTGCATCCTGCAAGCAGACTGTGGGGTTATTAGTATATTATTATGCACTGGTGGGGAGGCTAGCTCGCCCACAATGCTATCATTACCAACACGTTCCATTTACTTTTGTACACCGTCTATCATTCATTGTCTTTCTAATCTTGCCTTATGGTCAGTTTCATGGCATATTTCGTAACCTATCTCGTGTTACCGAATTTAAGTGTCTGTATGGGAATGCATGCACGACTTACCCATACTTACCGTCCGGCCTTCCCTGTCTAAAGTAAACCAAGTTAGTCAACAATACATATGTAGTAACTTAACGTGATTCATGTAAACATTCAATGTTAAGGGCGTGTCCCTGCCTCTGGTTCTAGCACGTCGTAGACATGTTCAGAGTGTTACATTTCAGGCATGTTCAGAGTGTTACATTTCCAGCATGTTCAGGATGTTACATTTCAAGCATGTTCAGGATGTTATATTTCCAGCATGTTCAGGACGTTATATTTCAAGCATGTTCAGAAAGCACTTCATTTAGTTAACTTAGATTACTTGTTTCAATACAAGGACTTGCACGTGGATTGCCACCAGTATAGTTCACTTAATCTACATGTATGGGTCGCTGGCATCACAAACCATTTTGGACATATCACGTGGGCATTCTCACCTATCGAAGCGTGATGGCTGGTACACCTTGATAGTCTCTTGAAATGCTTGGCATTACGTCTCTTTGAGTGGCCGACCCCCACTCAAAGTAGCCCGTAAGCCCCATGTCTGATTCCGCCTAGGCCGGCCACGGTATTCCCCTCCATCGCCCGTGTCGCATAATCCTTCCTCATGACGGCCACGATATTCCCCCCCATCGCCCATGCCGTTTGTCCACGAACATTTCGTATTGACTTGTCATTTAACATATCGGCTGTCTTTGAGCCATAATGCGTTATCGACCAGATTGGCGTCCGTACAGCGCGGGTAGCGAGCCCCGTTGTACGTGCCCGTTATACCTGTCGCTAACGTCTTTCATGTCTTATCTTGTATTCACTCTTTCATTTCTTTCTTTTACTTGTTCGTTCATTCATTCATTCTTCACGTATTCATGTCATTCATTCGTGAATTCATTCATTCACTTATTCGTTCATTTATTCATTCATTATGCAACTCCCCGTGCGGGAGTCGCCTTGTCTACCCATCGGTCCCGAAGACTTTCAATGTTGCTATACTCTACTCGAAACGACTATGTCGATAGTCTTCCGTTTCTTTGTTGTAAACCGTTTATTGTTTCATTATTGAACGCATAGGAAACTTGAATGTAAGCTTGTTCCTTAGCACGAGCGTAGAGTGCGGTACAAGAGTTTCTATATTTGCTGAGTTCTTTTCCATGTTCTAAACAAGCATGCAAGATGGGATTATTCTCTTAGCTAGGTGCATTGAGTCATTCATTTATTAGCATGTGCGGTGTTATCGCCTAGCGATTTTAGCAATAGTGTCCGTATTGTTATGTGTCTAGGCTAAGCAAAGACGGGTTTCATCGGAGCCACCCACCTTAGCGATGTTCGCATCGGCCGAGCGATACTCCGAGCGCGCCTTTGAAAGTCCAAGTTTGAATTCATCTTGACGGGCCAATGTAAGCCTTGCATCGATTCTTCATCAGGTCGATGCCAACTCTTCGGGTCGATGGCTCGTTTGAGTCGTTACACTTGCCGTTTGAATCGGCGTTCCGCTAGGGCACAGCGGGTCGTTACAGACCAGAGTTGACCAAGGGTTGACTTTGACCAAAAGGGACCTAGAAGCATGTAGTCTTACATTGTAGCTATTTCTTTTGATATTGTAGACTTGTTTGTGACATGTGTATACTTTAAATAGGTTTATATTGCCCCAGTTTAGCTACACTTCATCATCAGCAGTTCGGTTTGCCAAGCGAGTACATTCTCTGATCTTTTCATACTTGTTTGGATATGTTCTCTTGTTATAGACTAGTATACTTGATGCTGACACGATGTTCATACGGATTAGTACCCTATGGATCTTTTCATGCGATGTTATCCCCTCGGATACATCGAGTATATCATGTTCATGTGGTCATGTGATCATTATCCCCAGTAGGTATTCATGTGCAACTCCATAGTTTATCCATGTGCAACCCAACCTGTTTACATA
>JANAVB010006800.1:11072375-11109875 GCA_029216955.1 Iris pallida | reverse complement strand
TTATGATTCTGACGTATGGCTGAGCTGTCTCTGCGTGACTTCTAAAGGAGATGGCCAGGCAGAACTTAGCGTATCTTTTGTGCTGCTTCTTGGATCACTCTGTGTGACTTGTTCTGATCAACTCAGCGTGACTTTCATTTTTGAGGCCTACAAAACCCCCTTCAAAGTTTTCAAAAAATGATAAAATATTTTCGAAATACTTTGAAATAGAGATGATGAAATGAGTTAAAGTCACGCTGAGATGGCTCCAAAATTTTTCGGAAGTCAAAAAGACTTCGAAGTTCTTTGAAAACATCCAAATGAACTTATTAAATGTCATAATGACTCTTCGTTCTCCGAGACTGATTGCGTCCAATTTATGGTGGAATATGAACTGTCGACAAGATCTGTTATATAAACAGGGAGTGATTCTCAGTTTTGACTTCATCTCTCGAAAATATGACCCCAAAGGAAGCAGCTGAAGAGTGATGGGAGGACAATCTTGATAGAAATATCAGACGTAGTACTTCTTCAAGAATTTGCCATTGATGGGCATCATAGTGGCTTTACCATCTAGAGTAGTGAGTTGATAAGCCCCATTAGAAAAGATCTTATTGACAATGAATGGACCTTCCCATTTTGCATCAAACTTGCCCTTATTCATGTGTGTCATAGTCATCGAGCGTCTGACAGTAAGCACAAGTTCTCCTTTCTGAAATGTTCGAATTTTGACTTTCTTGTTAAAAGCCCTTAAAATTCTAGCTTGATAGAATTCAATATTCTGTTGAGCAGATAACAGTTTTTCATCCAGAGCCTCCAATTCTTGAAGTCGAAGACGATCATTATTTTCGGCAGTGAGTTCATTAGCGATTGCTATCCTTAAAGAAGGAATTTGAATCTCTAATGGGAGAACAGCCTCAGATCCGTACACCAGAGAGAAAGGTGTACACTTAGTAGCATTACGGACTGTAGTGCGATAAGCCCACAAGCATTCTCCGAGCTTGTCACTCCAATTACGTTTGTTAGTGGAGACAAACTTCTTTAGGAGTTTGATGATAGTCTTGTTGAAAGCTTCCGCCAATCCGTTAGCTGCTGGATTATATGCGGTAGAAGCAACATTATTGATCCGGTGATCGTCACAGAATCGAGTAAATTTTTGGCTGACGAACTGTGGTCCGTTATCATGAACAATGCGTCGAGGAACACCAAATTTGTAGATGACGTGGTGCTTAATAAAGCTGATGACATTAGACGTCTTAACTTCAGATAAAGGAATAGCTTCGGCCCATTTGGAGAAGTAATCGGTTATTGCGAGAATGAACTGATGACCTTTAGATGATGGAGGATTGATCGGGCCGACAATGTCCATGCCCCAAGCTTCGAAGGGCCATGATGCTGCCGTCGGATGTAGAAATTCCGAAGGTTGACGTATAAAATCCGCATGGATTTGGCAAGCATTGTATTTCCTTGCATATTCAATGGTATCTGATACCATAGTTGGCCAATAATATCCCATCCGTCGAATACGGTCTTGAAGTTTTGGCCCAGGTTGATGCGCTCCACAAATTCTATCATGTGCTTCACGAATAACTTGTTGGGCTTCATCACCGGCAATGCACCGAAGGAGTAAACCATCATAAGCTCGACGATATAAGGTCTTTGTTGTATGATTGTAATAGAATCTGAGTGATCGTCGTCTGATAGATGCTGCCTCACTCGGATCATCCGGAAGAATATCATACAATACAAGATCTAAGAAAGGAAGTCTCCAATCTTTATCCGTATTCTGATTCTCAGTCGAGTTACTGAAGATGAATTCCATGCTGGAATCGGATGAAGATGATATCGATTTACGACTAAATCCAAATCCTTTTGTTGTGTTGACGTCATGAGATGTTGATTCTTTAATGTCAACTGGAAGTCCTAGAGTCAGGTTATTTTCAAGATGAAATAATTCTCGATTACGAACAACGATCATTTGTTGCCGTTTGATTGGGATAGCCAGCACCGCTGCAAGATTAGCAAGGGCATCAGCTTCAGTGTTACATGCTCGCCTAACATGTTCAATGAAGAATTCCTTAAATAATGAGGCCATAGATATGGCCACTCTATGATAAGGAACCAGATCTTGATGGCGAACTTCATAAGTACCCCTGATCTGATTGACAATAAGTTTAGAGTCTCCATATGCCTCCAAATGTTGAATATTCAGATGTTTAGCGAGTTGAAGACCAATAAGCAATACGTTGTACTCAGCTACATTGTTTGAACACGGCTGATTGAGAGAATAAGCTCTTTGGATGGCAAGACCTTCTGGCGATACAAGAACAATTCCAACTCCAGCAACAATATCGCCATTAGGACCAATTCTTGACGCTCCATCAAAGAATAGACGCCAAGTAGGATCTTCTTCAGCAATTTGATTTGAATCTAGGACTTCATCTGGGATTTCATCATAGAGTTTTGAATTTTCTGGAATTGAGTGAGCAGCCAAAAAATCAGCTAAAGCTTGTCCCTTGACTGATTTCTGAGGAATATAGTGCATATCATACTGAGCAAGTAGGATTCCCTAGTTAGCCAATCGAGAATTCAAAACACTGGGTTTCTTCATCATGATCCGTATAGGATAGATCCTGGAGATGACATGAATAGTCTGGCCAATGATATAATGACGTGTCTTTTGGACAGCAAACATCAAGGCTAGACATTCTTTTTCAACTGGTGAATATCGAGGTTCAGCTCCGGTCATAGTGCGGCTGAGATAATAAATGGCCTGTTCATGGCCATTTTGATTCTTTTGAGCGAGTAATGCACCCAATGAATGAGTCATTGTTCGAGTATAGAGGAGGAACGGTATTCCTGAGACGGGAGGTACCAATACTGGAGGGCTCATCAGATATTGTTTTATATCATCGAATGCTTTCTGACATTCATCATTCCAGACAAAAGAGACACCTTTCTTCATAAGTTTGTTGAATGGTCTGCAGCGTCCTGATAAATTAGAGATAAATCTCCTGATATAAGCAATTCTTTCTTGAAATCCTCGTAGCTCTTTTAAGGTGCGTGGAGGACGCATCTCTTGGATGGCTTTGATCTTCTCGGGATCCACATGTATACCTTTAGAGGTAATGACGAAGCCGAGAAATTTACCACTAGAGACGCCTAAGAAGGACTTAGTAGGGTTCATCTTTAATTGATGCTTACGCATTAGATCAAATATAGTCTTCAAATCTTGGATATGATCCTCCTTTTGTCGACTTTTGACTGCAATATCATCAACATAGCATTCGACTGTTTTCCGTAAATGTTCACGGAATATAGTACTCATAGCTCGTTGATAAGTTGCTCCTGCATTCTTGAGACCGAATGGCATAACTGTATAGCAGTATGTACCAACCGGCGTTCTGAAAGAAGTGTGCTTCTCGTCTTCTGGGAATATTTTGATCTGATTATACCCAGAATACCCGTCCATGAATGACATTCGTTCAAATCCACATGTATTATCAACCATGACATCAGTGATTGGTAGAGGGAATTCGTCTTTAGGACATGCCGCATTGAGATCGCGAAAGTCTATGCATACTCTGATCTTGCCAGTCTTTTTAAGAACAGAAACAATATTAGCCACCCAATCGGGATGTTGTTCCTCTCTAATAAACCCAGATGTAATGAGTTTATTGACTTCAGCTTCAATTGCATCCATGATGTCCGGACGAAATCGTCGCTGTTGTTGTTTGACCGGTTTAGCATTCGGCAAGATGTTGAGCTTGTGAGTTGCAATTTGAGGATCAAGCCCTGGCATATCTTCATAACTCCAAGCAAAGACATCGATGTAATCACGAATGAGTTTGATCATGTCTTTCTTATCAGTTTCTGAAAGACTTTTACTGATGAATATTGGTTTGGGAGACCCCTCTTCACCAACATCTATTTGAACAAGTTTATCTTCAGTCGGAGGTTCTTTTTGCTCGAAACGGAACTTCCATTGATTATCTAATCTTTGGGCCCACTGTTCTGATTCAGGTGAGATTTCAAACTCTTCTTCATCTTCATCACTTTCTTCAGAATGGTCAATGGAAACCATGTTAGAAGACAGAAGGTTACAATAGAAGTCACCGATACTCGTATCGGAATCCCAAGAAGTGGTACTAGAAGAATCAGATCTCTTATCTTCGTCAGACTCAAGATCTTCATGGATAATGTTGATGAAAGGAGTAGGAGCAGTATAACCCAATCCGCATTTCGTCCTTCCATATTTCAAAGGAGGAATCCGGATAGGCATTTTTCTTCCTTTTCCATTATTAAGGCCAGTCCTGAAGTCATAGCCCATATTTTTGATGATGTCTCTAGATTGCTGACTATAACGACGTAGTTGTAATCTTCCAGTATCATCATTTTTGTCATCATCTTCAAGATCAGAAGGATTTTGAGGCCCTTTGTAGAAGAATATTGGAATGTCTCCTGGCTTTCTGCTAGGAACTAGAAAGTATGAAGATTGTACAGGTTCTAGAGATACATCTGTATGAACAGTCTGTACAACTCCTATGGTTATTGTGTTCAAGTCATCTAACAGATGTAAATAACTATGAACATAATTACACACATCAACGTACTGCAAAGGTGGAGACTTTTCATTAAATGTAAAAGCAGCAATATTTACATTGGGAGAAGGCTGAGCCTTAGAGATTTTAGCCAAGTCAATGACTAAAGGGGGAGAAGAAGAAGAAGCTTTGTTTCGATTAAGATCGATAACAAATGGCTCAGAAGAGGTGAGCTCCCTTGAAGTTTGAGTAGGAAGAGTAGTCCGCCCTCCAACTGGAATTAGCAGAGTATCTTGTGAAGGTACAGAAATTGTAGTACGCCCACTGACAGGAATGATCAGTGTATTCTGAGTAGATGACTGAGGTAACGGAGAGATCCGTCCACTCACTGGAATGATAAAAGAATCTTCTCCAGAGGATTTAGGAGATTGTTGCTGAGTAGTTCGACATTTAATAGGGATTATTAAAGTCTCACTTTGTGCATCTTCTTTCTCCATAGCTTGTATGATCCTTGTATATTCTTCTTTATACATTCGGGAATCATTAAAATAAGCTTCAATCCCATGGAAGGGATTTATATCAGCAACTTCTTTTTGTACTCTTCCATTGCTATCAGTGTACTTAAAACATTGATGAAGAGTAGAGGGCACCACATTATTTTCATGAAGAAAGGGCCTCCCCAGAAGAAGATTATAGGATCCCGCGATCTCGATCACATAGAAAGTGACTTTAGATCTGAAATCACCTATCTGAAGCTTCAGATGAATCTTTCCCAAAGGCTCACTTCGGCTTTGATTGAATCCCAAGATAGTAGTAACTGTCTTGAAGAGTTTGTGAAGAGGGATTTTTAGTTCATCCAACAAACTCTTTGGCATTATGCTTATAGCAGACCCTGGGTCAATGAGAATACGATCTATCTTCATCGTATCAATATAACCAGTGTAGTAGAGAGGTCGATCATGTCGATTATCCTCCAGTAACATGTCGTCTTGTATAAAGGTGATATTTGGGATAATCTCCAGTACACTGTTGCAATGTAAGCAAGTGGCAGGTTCCGCATCCGGCTTCTTCAATTGTGCAAGACAAGAGTCAGCTTGTAGAAGTGCTTCACTTAACGTCTTCCGAGTCTCTTTGGAAAGACGTAGAAGTTCAAAAAGGGACATTCTAGCGGGAGTATTAGCAAGCTGAGCCAAAATGTCGAAGTTGTAAGGCTTCTGAAGTCCAAGAGGAGAAGACTTCTTGATTGGCTTATCAAACCGAGCCTGTTGTTTGCCTTTCTCCAGAGCCGTAGGCTTGGGAGGAACAGGTTCAGTAGATGGTTCTTCTTCGGGAGGAACATTAGGAGCATCTTTAGCATCTGAAGGGATATCAGTAGGATCTTCAGGATTTTTAGAATAATCCTTTAGGTAAGGTTTCCCCGTTCGAGTAGCACTAACAAGTGCTTCTTCTTTGTCTTTTGGCTCTGTGTCAGAGGTAGACCCAAGAGAAGTCATATGACATGACTTGATCTTTCCAGCCTTCTTGGATTTTTGAGAAGAAATCTTTTGAGGAGAAGGCGATTCAAAATCTGCCACTAGATCAGGATGGATCCACATGATTTCTCCTGTTTCCAAAGTGATTGGCACTAATCCTTCAGACTGTGGAGGAGGAAGATTCACTATGTCAAGAGTTGCCTTGGGAATAGGAATAATCCCACTTTCAAGGAGTTGAGGAGGGAAATTTTTAAATTGCATAGAGACGACGTTGGAGGTGACGGTCTTCTCTTTTGGAGTAAGAGAGATAGCTCCAAATTTAATCATTTCTTGGATCTTTTCTTTCAATACATAACATGTACGAATTGTATGACCCAGCATTCTGTGATATGGACAGTATTTAGGATGATCTGTCTTACCAGCTTCATCAGGTTTCTTGATCTCTGGTAATTGTATTTTATTACCTTTCAGCAGACATTCAAAGATACCAAAGACATCGTCGTCATCAAAAGAATATTCTTCTCTGGGGCGAGGTGTTCTTGATTGTTGAGTTGTAGAGGCAGGAGTTTGAACATTCGATGCATCTTTGCTCTGAAGATTAACTTCTAGAGTTTCTTTTCCTTTGCGAGCATTATTTTTATTGTTAGCCCCTTGTCCTGTTTCTTTAGGAGTCATCTGCACTCCTAAACCTTTGAAGGTTTCAGCACTGATTTCTGCAGCTTTAGCACTGACTATGAAGGAAGGCCAATCTTGAAATTTAGTGGACCCTGTCCACATACTGATGATTGGCAACAAGTTTGATTTACACGTGTCAATGGTGACAGCATCAGGAGTTCCAAGAGGCATCTTCAGAGCTTCTCTTCGAAACCGTTCAATGTATTCCTCTGTAGATTCATTATTTTTCTGCTTGATTCTAATAAGAGCAGACATAGTCATGTCATTAAGCCCTTCATAGAATCTTTCAAGAAACATCTGTTTGAAACCAGCAAATGAGGTAATACTCCCATCTGGGAGACTTCTATACCATTCATAAGCCGTTCCCTTGAGACATCCAATAAATACCCGAGTAAGGAGGGCATCACTTGGTTGTAGTTGATCAGTCATCACTTCAAAGTGATTGATAAACTGACTTGGAGAAGTGGTTCCATCATAGAATGAGATAGTAGGAGGCTTGTATTTAGGAGGATATGATACTTGCTTCCATTCTATCAGATAAGGCTGCTTGATGCCTAACCTTTGTAAACCATCCTTCTGTTTGAATGCCTCGAATTGAGTTTTGAGATTTTTCAATTCTTCAGAGACAACTCCCGAAGATTGTGGAGTTGTGGCTTGTAGAGAATAGTTAGGAGGAGGAACAGCATTGTAAGCACTACCTCCAGCTCCAGAAAGACTAGGATTTGGTTGAGCAGGTCCAGGAGTATTGGATTGTACTGCTGGAGGAACTTGTATTGGACTTATATCAGTATCAACTGGTATGGCATCTGATACAGTCTGTCGATTTTGCAACTGAGCTGTCATGAGTTCATACATTGACTTCATTGTGTCAGTCATAGACTTCATTTGCTGTTCCAAAGAAGTAATTCTTTGATCTTGAGGAGTCAGGGAAGAAGAGGGTTCATCAGTATTCCCATCAACCATGTAAGTCGTGACTGTATGAGGGATTATTGATGAACTAGTAGATGTTGTATGCTCTGAATCATTGCTTCGTGTATCAAAGTCAACTATAGGAGAATTACCCCCAGTAGGAAGAGGTGGGAAGTTAGATTCTCCAAGAAATTCAGAGTCAATTTCAGGGATCAAATTTCTTTGACTAGAAGCCAGGACTCTTGCTCTGGTGTTTTTATATACTCCATCTGGACTATCAACTCTACCCCCGGTGTCCCGAGAAGTCATGTTGACAGAGACAAACAAAGGCTCATCTTCATCAGGCATAGGTTCATACTGAATCCTATTAAAGACAGGCTGTCGTTAATTTTGACATCTGTATTGCATTGTGACTCTTGGCTGGAAGTCACATTCAGCATGATCACCATGGTCTTGAACTGTTGATTCACATCTGCACTGAATTATGACTCTTGGATAGAAGTCACATTCAGCATGTTCCTTTGTTATAGAATTACTCCTTCTCTTCTGTTGAAGATATTCCCGTAAATCTGTTTGTGAAGATTGAGGAATATACTTCCTGTTCTTGGGTCTTGATGGCTCTTGATTATACAAAGAGTGATTAATGTGAGCCACATAATTTCTTGCATACTCTGCATCTGGATCTTTTATCTTCATATCCAATTGGTATGGTTTCTTAATACTAGAAGTGCTGAGTTTTGTTCTTAAATCAGTGGAAGGTAACATATTAATTTTGGAAACATGGAGTTTTTCTTCCATTGATCTGGATATTTGCAGAGAAAGAAGAGTTAAACCACTCCCTTGATTAGGAGTTGGTAACAGACCCTCTTTAATGGACAGATTCTGTGCCCAATTTGAAGAAATCAAAGAAGAAGACATTAAGGAATGTTTCTTCTTAGACTCATTCAGATGTTGAGACATAGAATGTCCAGAAGGAAGAGTAGTCAAAAGACCATCTCCTTTCCTTTGACTAACAAAAGTATCAGTCAAAGCTGTTCCTGGAGTAAAAACTACAGGAGCAGAAGAAACAACTAAAGAGTTGTTCCTTTTCGAAGGGACTTTGTGTGGAAAACTACCCCCAGTTCTAGTAGAACTCGGTGAAGAAGAAGAGATAACTAAGGAGTTATTCTTCTCTGATGAAATACACGCTGAAACAGACTTGGTTAAAGAACCAGAGCTGTTAGCGTGACTTTTGATTTTAGAATTACACGCTGGAACAGATTTGGCTAAGGAGCCAATACTGTCAGCGTGACTTTTGAATGTGGGATTGCACACTGGAATAGATTTGGCTAAGGAGCCAGTACTATCAGCGTAACTTTTAGAGTTGAATTTGCACACTGGAACAGATTTGGCTAAAGAGCCAGTACTGTCAGCATGACTTTTAGAATTGAATTTGCACACTGGAACAGATTCGGCTAAAGAGCCAGTACTGTCAGCGTGACTTTTAGAATTGAATTTGCACGCTGGAACAGATTCGGCTAAGGAGCCAGTACTGTCAACGTGACTTTTAGTTACTGTCATCTTCGAGCGCACAAGAGTGTGCGTGCTTGCAGCGGAGTTCTTGCCAGTGTTAGGAGTAGACACTGTGGCAGAGACTTCACCATTGACTGCCAACTGATTCTTAGGGACATAGACAGAGTGTCCCTTTGACTTGGCAGTGATAATGGAGGCTGGAATGGGCTTGCCACCCTTAGCCCGCTGCATTTCTTCATAGGCGAGTTGATCGAATTTGATCGTCATCACCTTCTTCGTCGAGCCGATAGACGAAGTGTCGCATTGAGTTGTTACCATCTCAGAAGAGGAGATGGTTTTCCCCAGCAGAGTCGCCAATTTGTTTTCCATAAAGAAATTCTCTTTATTTGTTGTGTATCTGGGAAAATTACAACTGTAGGAATCCGATCTAGAAGACGATCGCTTTATCCCTTGGACTATGCGAAGAAGAAAAGCTCTCAAAATTTTGACAGTAGATATCAATGTATCTGTACAATGAATAAAAAAAGAACTCTATTTATAGAGTCAAAACAGTAACTGAAAAGATAACTACCTCACCACTAGTGCATTTGAAAAGTCACGCAGACTCTAAATACACGCAGGGTTAGTGAGTAGTTACTGGACGTGGCCCGTAACTGTTGGACACATGGCATTAGTGCATGAGTCGTGTGCAAGTTACTGGGCACGCGAGAGAGAGATCGGTGGCATGGCTGCCACGTACTCCAGTTGAAATGAAATCCACGCTGTCTTGCTGAAGGCAAAAAATCTACGCAGTTTCGTTGACGCAGACTCGTTGAAGGCGAAATCCACGCAAGCTTTGAAGAAGAATACTTCAGAATTCACGCAGGCTTTGAGAAGAATAACTCAAAAATCCACGCAAACTTGAGGAAGGAGAAGGTTCAGAATCTACGCAAACCGCCAGCTGTCTTGATTTGGCACGCTTCGTCTGACACAAAATCTCTGACATTGATTATATTATCAGCCGCATTAAATGAAGATAAGACCTAAAGTCACGCCAACTTGGTGAAGAGTGAGTCTTACTAAGGAAGATTTCAAAAATCACGCAAAAGACGGCGATGATCTCTCGAATTCTGTGCATACGTGGCATACGAGGAGACGTTTCTCGACTGTTGTGTTGTCAGTCATTATGATTCTGACGTATGGCTGAGCTGTCTCTGCGTGACTTCTAAAGGAGATGGCCAGGCAGAACTTAGCGTATCTTTTGTGCTGCTTCTTGGATCACTCTGTGTGACTTGTTCTGATCAACTCAGCGTGACTTTCATTTTTGAGGCCTACAACATTCCTCCACCCCCAGCCCTCGCCCTAGCCACCCAGGATCCCCCCATTCCCCAGGCATCTCCGCCCGCTCGTCACCGCCGCCCTCTTCACCCCCTGACTCCTTGTCCGCCTTAGCCCCCGCTTCTCCTTCTCAGGCGGCGCTCTCCGCCACTGTGCCCCCTGAGCGGCCATCCGACCTCACCGAGCCCGTCCTCTCCGACATCCAACCTCCTCCCGTGGCCTCTCACGGCCCCCCGTGGGGCGGTCGTTCCCCCTTCCCCCGCCTCCTCGCCAGGGCAGCATGCCCCTACTATCTCAACATCCCCCCTCCCCGTCTCCGGGCTTACTCCTCCCCTGTGCGGCCCTCCGCCCTCCCGATCCGTCCCATCGGGCCCCGCTCCCTCCGGACCGCCCCCACTTTCCTATGCCGCCATGCTTCGTCCGGACCTCACCCCTTCGAAGGGCTCTATCTTCCCTGACGTTCAGCTGTCAGACATTGATTATCCTCACGAGAGCTCCACCTCCGTCATTCTATTCTCTGACATGGAACTGACATCGCTGTCAGCAGCCTTTCCTCACACTTTTATTCTTAAATTTTCTACCGAGTGTCCCAAACTTCCAAGGATGCAGGAAGTGATCGCCAAATGGAACCTCTCGTCTGTCTACCGAGTGGCCCCCCAAGACCCCAAACACATTCTCCTACACCTATCCTCCGATCGCGATCACATGACTGTGTGGTCCAAGGGAACCTGCAAGACCGACACCCACCAGATGATGATTATCAAGTGGTCTCCTGACTTCAACACCAAAGAAGACTCAGCTACGGTGGCGGCTTGGGTTACCCTCCCCAACCTTCCTCTCATCTGCTTTGTCCCTGCGGCGCTACAACGCATCGCCAACTCTTTCGGGACGTTCGTGGCGTCGGCGCCCGGGACCAGCAACCTCACCAAAGCCCACTACGCCAAAATCTGTGTTGAACTAGATCTCTCTGCAGAAAACTACCCAACTTTATCACTATCGAGCTAGGCAACCACACCCACACCCAACAAATCCTCTACGATAATCACATATTGTACTGCAACCACTGCCACCTTAGAGGACACCTACCCAAGCACTGTCACCGCCTGCATCCGGAACTTAAAAAGAAGACATCCAGAAAAAACAGCGACCTCTCGGAAGGGAAGCACCCTAAGTCGTCCATTCTTCCTCTTCCAAATTCTCACATTCGATTCGATTCCAGCAACGGTGAGCCAGCCTCCAGCGAACCACCGAGCAGGGCCCTGATCCCTTTCATCCCCCAACACATAGAGATCTCCAACCAATTCGCCATCCTAGACTCAGAGGACCCGGAGCACGGTAACCCTCGAGAAGGACCCAGCACCTACGAGCCTCCGTCCTCCACCTCCATCTCCTCGCGAGCGGAGGTCGCCCCCGACTCAGGCAAAGCAGATCACCGACTACTCACCATCAGCCAGGGGGCCGAACCCCTAGCCCATCCCCTCTTCCACGAAACTCAGCAATCCCCCAGCGCCATCCCAGTCGAAGACGCCCTCGCTATCCTCGGACCTGACCAAGTGAGGAGAGGTCTACAAGTCTTTGCCGCAGGAGCTCCCCTCCAGCATCTGTTGATCGAGAGTGCGTACGACTCCCTAACCTTTCCCTCGGAGGATACGGTAGTCGACTCAGCTGGCAATTTGATAGGCCCCCCCGACCATGGAGAGGTCCACAAGTCTTTGCCGTAGGAACCCCCTCGGAACCGGCCAGCCACCAAAGGAGCAAATTAGGCACCGACAAAACCGTCACCATTCTAACCAGATCCGCCGCAAGACGGAACAAAAAACACCCCCACAATCCCTTAAATGCTTAACATCATATCTTGGAACGTTCGAGGTCTGGCTAATAAACCGACATTAAGGAGAATTTCCAGCATTCGAAAAATTCACAAGATCGACATCTTCATCATCATTGAACCTAAAATCCCCTCCAAACGTCTTAAATCCACCCAGTTGGCTCTGGGCCTCCCAACGGCTATTGCTGGCAGACACGACATTTGGATTCTAGGGTCGAAGGACGTTAAACTCGACATCATTCAGGACACGCATCAAGCTCTCTCCTGCAGGATCGCTCACCCCACCCTGCCGGAGCGGGCTATCCTTTCTGCGGTCCACGGTAGCTGTGTCATCGCAGAATGGAAACACCTCTGGAACGACCTTCTTGACACCTACCTCCATAACACCAACACCCCCTGGCTTTGCATAGGGGACTTCAACGCCATCACCTGCAGAGAAGAGAAGATCGAAGGCCGTCCCCCGACTCTATCTGCCATGCAAGACTTCAACAACTTTATCTTCAATGCACACCTCGCTCCCCTCCAGTTCAAAGGCAGTGAATTCACATGGTATAACATGCAGGACGGAGACCGTCGTCAATACTTCCGACTGGACAGAGCCCTCACCAATGCTAGCTGGCACGGCATGAGGATCAGTTCTACCCTGTCCCACCTCAACTCCACAGAATCAGACCACGCCCTCATCCTGATGGAAATTAAAAACAAATCCCAACCATCCAAAAAGAACTTCCAATTCTTCGACGTTTGGACCGACCACCCATAATTCCTGAGCATCGTGGCCGAAGCGTGGAACAGTCAGGACTCTCCTAATCCTCTTACTCGGGTCAGCAACAAGCTCAAAGCCACCAGAAAAGCTCTTTCCAATTGGAGCAAACAAGCTTTTAGGGACATCTTCCAAGCTATTCGCGTCGCGGAGGACGATGTCACCAGAGCAGAAGCCTTATTCCTTTCCGACCGATCTCCAACGGCTAGGAGAGCCTTGAATCTCACCAAGGCCATGCTCAAATTTAGGCTCAAAGTCGAGACCGAGTTTTGGAAGCAGAAAGCTAGACTGAAATGGGACAGTGACGGGGACAAAAACTCCAATTACTTCCATACCTGCGTCAACGGCAAAAGAAATAAACTTTCGATTCACCACATCGCGGACGAGCAAGGCATCACCAGATCCGACCATAAAGGGATCCATGAGGCGGCCACAGAATTCTACACCAATCTATTTTCCAAGGAGACGGTCCACAAAGGCACTTCATTCCTCGACCAAATCCCCACCATCATTAACGAATCCGACAATACGCTGCTGGAACGCCCTCTGTCTGAACAAGAAGTGAAAGCCGCGGTGTGGGCCTTGAACGCGCATAGCGCACCCGGTCCAGATGGCTTTTCTTGCACCTTCTTCCGCACTTGCTGGGATATCATCAAGCAGGACATCACCGAAGCGGCCATCGCCTTCCTTGAAGGAGCCCCTTACCCTAAAGCCATCTCCAGCGCCAAACTCATCCTCATTCCGAAAAAAGATAACCCTAATTCCTTCCGTGATTTCCGACCAATCAGTCTTTGCACATTCACCAACAAAATTATCTCCAAGATCATCGCTACTAGAATGTCAGAAACTCTCCCCAAAATCATCTCGGAGGAGCAAAGCGGATTCGTTCGCGGAAGGAACATCTAAGACAACATCATGCTGGCCCAAGAACTTATCACCTGCATAAAACTTCCAGCCAGAGGGGGCAACATTGGCATCAAAATTGACATGGAAAAAGCTTACGACTGATTTGATTGGCAATTCATGATATGGGTCTTCAGAGCTTTCGAATTCTCCGAAAATTGGACCAACATCGTGTGGAGATCCATCAGCAACTCATGGTTCTCCATAGTTCTCAACGGCCAATCCGAAGGTTTTTTCAAATCTAGCCGGGGAGTCAGACAGGGCGACCCTCTATCGTCTACGGTCTTCATCATTGTTGCCGACGCCCTGAGCAGAAACCTCAACAACATGGTCAACACCCCTAACTTCCAGCATTACCACACTGCCAGCGGTTGCCCCACCATCACCCACCTGGCCTTCGCCGACGATTTACTCATCTTCTCTTCCGGGGACATCGGATCGATGGAGGTTGTTCACAACACCCTAAAGCGGTACTCCAGGTTCTCAGGCCAGAAGATCAACCTTTCCAAGAGCGTCATCTACGCCCACCACAGCATCAAAATCGAGAACGCGACCAGACTCACCAACCTAACTTCCATAGCGGTGGCACATCCTCCTTTCAACTATCTCGGCTATCCTCTGGTGTACGGGAAATCTAACGCCAGCGTCTTCGAGAACTTGATCACCAAAATCAGGAACAAAATCGACGGTGGCATAACGCCACTCTCTCCCCCGGAGGGAAAATTATCCTCATCAAACATGTTCTCAACTCCGTTCCCATCCACACCCTGGCGGCCTGCTCTCCGCCCAGGAAGGTTATTGTGTCGATTGAGAAGATCTTTTGCAACTTCTTCTAGGGACACAACAAGGGGCAAGACAAACACCACTGGGCCAGCTGGGAGACAATGGCCATCCCCACCGAGATCGGCGGACTTGGTTTCACCAAACTCGACCACATCGTCAAAGCTTTTTCGATGAAACTGTGGTGGAAATTACGCACCAGCCAAAACCTGTGGACCAAGTTCATGAAGGCCAGGTACTTCAAACGCATCCACCCAGCGATGGCCTCAGCTAACAGCAGATCTTCAGCGGCTTGGCGTCGCATTCTTCGAGGCCGAGATTTGGCAGAACCCGCGATCAGACTCCAGCTGGGTTCTGGCGAGGCCAACCCTTTCCTGGAAAGGTGGATATGTGACAGCCTTATCCCGAACATTACCGATTCCCCCAGAAACAGCAAGATCAAAGACCTTTGGAACGCCACCAATAACGTTTGGAACTGGGACAGGATTCGGGAGTGGTCAGGCAACGAAACAGTAGACAACATTCGTCAGCAAGGACTTAGCATTGGGCCCGACGGAGACCAACTGAGGTGGTCGCCGGCTGCCTCTTGAGCATTCTCCGTACGATCGGCGAGAATCACGATCCAAGAGAACGGGCAAGACCTATTCATTTCGCGTTATTGGCACTCTTGTATCCCTAAGAAATGGTCCTTCCTCCTGTGGAGAGTCATGAAAAAGAAACTGCCTACCGACGACAACCTCAACGCTATCGGCTTCAGCCTGGCGTCCGCTTGTAACTGCTGCACTGAGCGCCAGACGGAGACTATTGACCACATCTTCCAGGAGGGAAACCTCCCTGACCAAATCTGGAGCACCCTCAACCGCAACTACAACGCCTCTCCAGGAGACGGGCGCTTTATCGATCTTCTGGCCTGTCACGCCCCAAAACCAGAATACTGGAGAGCGGGGGCAGACATAGCCAGCTACGTATATTGAAATGGAAACCACCTCGATATACGGTCACGGCTGTCTAGATATGTGAGGGTTTTCTACAAGCCAACAGTCTCTTATGGTCATGAACAAGCCTAGTGTCTCAATCACCACAAGTAAGTAAAGTCGCAAGATGTATGATCATTAAATATACAATAATAAGGCGTCCCAAATATTACATATTCAGCTGATCATGAAGCTAGTCGTTACAAAATGTTAGGACTAGCAAGAGTTTAGTCATACATGATCAACCCTAGGATTTGTCAATCATGTTTACAGCCCGTAGGCAGACAGTAAGTAAAATTGCTTCGAGCTAACAGGTGCTCGTCGGCTAAACGCCTCAAAAGAATAATTTTTACAATAGAGTGAGCGAAACAAATTAGAAAACCCACTCTTAGCCCAGATTCTGTCTAGTGTTCACCATTGGGCTGGAAGCTTGGTAGATCCTCGGGAGCTGCTCCGAAATCTGGCCACACAAAACCAGCTGGGTCAACCCCAGAAAGAGCAAGTGCCACAAGGGGGCCACGAAATAAGAACAAAAGCCATCAATCAGCACAGAAAATCTAATATTAAAACTAAATTACGAAAACATGTCAGGATGATATACGACGAGATAACCATGAAACTATTCCGACATCCAGGTTACAACCCGTAAACCAAACAAGGACCGGGGTTGTAACCCTTCATCTGAACAGAGCTTGGCTTCCCACCATTTATCGACAAGATAAGTAATGTAAGTAATCAAAACAGGAAGCAATCTTGCATGGGATCAAGACATGACTAGACTGGTTATACCTCATTCAATCAATCACGACCAAGCAGATCCTACGGCTTACTACTTTAACTAACTAGGGTTATCACAGGCCTAATTACTAACAAGATGCAGTGAGATTGTTCCACAGCCACAAGCCCTGCAGACCATCCAGGTTACCCAGGACGAAAGATTAGGGTTGAATTCAGGTGGGTACATCGCCCGGAAGACAAATGTACCCTTAGGTGACTTAGAGGGTGCAACACTCGACGGTGCGCTGGAAATGTGCCCTACTCGACGGCAGGCTATAGATCCCAAGAGCGTCCAGGTAACGGGATTACCTGTAGCTGTGTCATCTCTTCATGACTACTGTGTTATTCTAGTTATTAGCCTTAATCCATTTTAGTAGGTACTCCTGACCGTGGTACTCAGGAGTCCCATCCTAGACATGATGCAAGACAGGACAAGTAGATTTAACAATCAAGCAAGAAAGAACCACCCACGGTGTCAAGGCAAGTCAAGTTAAGTTATCAAGATAAATCATGTCAGGGTACTTGTCAGGAGTGCGCCACGACGGGCCACTATCATGTCAGGTTGGTCATATCAGGAGTGCACCACTACGGGTCACTGTCGTGTTGTGCTAGTTCCTTGTCATACCAAGCCATTTACAATAGTCATTCCAAACATATTAAGTAAAATCAAGTTCATGACAAAAGGTGTAAGGATATAAAATGGGCGTAAAATATCTAATAAAATATCAATATACAGGAAAATAGAAAAGCCAAGCTTAAAGAAATAAGACCAAAACTCCAAAAGCCAATGGTTAAGCAAGGGGGTCAGGGGAGCAGCGTACGAAAAGTTACGCACGCTGAGAGCAGCGTAGGAGAAAAGTCACGCACGGTCAAGGGAGCAGTGTACGTGAAAGTCACGCACGATACAGGGAGCAGCTGCGTGAAAGTCACGCACGCTCAAGGGAGCAGTGTACGTGAAAGTCACGCACGCTCAAGGGAGCAGCTGCGTGAAAAGTCATGCACGCTCAAGGAAGCAGCATACGTGAAAGTCACGCACGCTCAAGGGAGCAGCTGCGTGAAAAGTCATGCACGCTAGAGGGAGCAGCTTACGTGAAAGTCACGCACGCTCAAGGAAGCAGCTGCGTGAAAAGTCACGCACGCTCAAGGAAGCAGCATACGTGAAAAGTCACGTACGCTCAAGGGAGCAGCTGCGTGAAAGTCACACACGCTCAAGGGAGCAGCTGCGTGAAAAGTCACGCACGCTCAAGGAAGCAGCATACGTGAAAAGTTACGCACGCTCAAGGGAGCAGCTGCGTGAAAAGTCACGCACGCTCAAGGAAGCAGCATACGTGAAAAGTCACACACGCTCAAGGGAGCAGCTGCGTAAAAGTCATGCACGCTCAAGAAAGCAGCATACGTGAAAAGTCACGCACGCTCAAGGGAGCAGCTGCGTGAAAGTCACGCAAGCCCAAGGGAGACACGCTTCCAACAGGAAGCGTACTCAAGCCTGCGTACGCAGCGCTAAGGAGCACGCGTAGCTCAGGGTGCGTAAGCTAAATAGCTCTGCATACTGCTCACTGTCTTCTGCAAACAGCAAGAACACCATGGTAGGACCCAAGGCTTCAAAGCATCATAACTTGGCCATCCGAACTCCAAATCCGGATTTCTAAAGTTCCAACTGGAGTGAAACTGAATGCTCTTCCACATGGAAACATCAAAAACCCATAAAATCTAACTTAAGAAGCTCAACCCATACAAAATTCGAAAATGGAAATAACTTAGATCTATCACAATGGAGGCTCCAAATAACAAAAACCCAAGTTCTAATGTTGATCACCATGTCCTAATCTAGCAAATGAACCAAGAAAATAGGGCTCTCATGAAGTGGCAAGGTGCACTTGCCTAGGGTTAGGAGAGTTGTGGAGGAAGGAGAAGAAGAAGAAGGAAATTAATGGTGGAAGTTATGAGGAGAGAGAGTGGTAGGTGGGGAACATAAAGAGGGGGAGTTGTGGTGGGTTGAGGGGGTAGCATAGGGCTAGGGTGATCCAATGCACAAAAACCGAACCAAACCGAACCAACCCAATTAAAACCGAGCCAGGCCAAAACCCAAATACGAAAAATACCGAAATCCTACAAGCTTGAGAAAAATAAAATACAAGCCAAAATCCAGATACGAGTAAAAATACGAAATACGGGAAATGAGGGTGACAACTCTACCCACCTTAAAAGAATTCCGTCCTCGGAATTTAATCAAGGAGCTAGAGATTGTCACGACAAGCTAAACTAAGCACAGGCAAGCTACACTAAGCAGTCCAATCATACAATCATACAATGCAAGCAAGGAAAGGAAAATGTAAGGCATAAGAAAGACATTATACCTCACGAGTCAAACAGGTAGGGATATCGCGATCGGATGTCGTCCTCACGCTCCCACGTTGACTCACCCAGAGAGTGATGACCCCAAGCAACACGGACTAATTTAATAGTCTTGTTCTTGAGTATCTTTTCCCTCCGGTCCAAAATAGATACGGGCCTCTCCTCATACGAAAGGTTGGTACCAATAACCAATTCTGAATGGTCTAGGATGTGGCTCAGGTCCGCAATATACCGTTGTAATTGGGACACATGGAATACATCATGTACCTCACTTAGCGACGGCGGAAGAGCGAGACGATAGGATACATCTCCTACTCGCTCTAGAATATCGAACGGCCCTATATACCTAGGACTAAGCTTTCCCCGCACGCCAAAGCGAATGACGCCGCGGTTAGGCGAGATCCTAAGGAATACATGGTCGCCGACAGCAAATTCTAAGGGACGCCGATGGGCATCGGCCCAATGGCGCTGGCGGTCCTGGGCAACTCGGAGGTGATCTCTGACCTTCCTGACCACTTCAACCGTCTGGGAAATCAACTCGGGTCCGAGCATCTGCCTCTCCCCGACATTGTCCCATGCTAGCGGGGATCTGCACTTCCTGCCATAAAGAGCCTCGAAGGGTGCCATCTGGATACTGGCCTGATAACTGTTGTTGTACGAGAATTCCACCAGGTGCAGATGATTCTTCCATGAACCACCGAAGTCAAGGGTACAAGATCTCAACATATCTTTAAGAGTCTGGATTGTGCGCTCTGATTGACCATCCGTCTGCGGGTGATAAGCTGAGCTGAATTGAAGGCGAGTCCCCAAACTCTTCTGCAAGCTGTACCAAAAGTGTGATGTGAATCTCGAATCCCTGTCCGAGGTAATGCTAACTGGCACACCGTGAAGCCTGACGATATGCCAGAGGTACATCTCTGCTAGCTGCGCCGTCGACTGTCCAACTCTGAATGGGAGATAGTGTGCCACCTTGGTAAGCCTGTCCACAATTACCCAAATAGCATCTCTGTCGGCCGGAGATCTGGGCAATCCGGTCACGAAATCCATGGTTATATGTTCCCATTTCCATTCTGGGATCGGTAAGGGTTGAAGAAGTCCAGCGGGCCTCTGATGTTCAGCTTTAACCTGTTGGCAAACCAAACATCGAGAGACAAACCGGGCTATCTCCCTCTTCATGCCATTCCACCAGAAATGCTGACGAATATCACGGTACATCTTCGTACCACCCGGATGAATAGTATATTGAGAACTGTGGGCTTCTGCCATGACTTCCTGTCTGATATCTCCACTAGGTACACAAAGACGAGTGCCGTGCCGAAGTGTACCGTCTTCATGGATACATAACTCTGGCCTTCTTCCTGCTTCACACTCTGCTCTGAGTCGCTGGATCTTGGAATCTGCTGACTGCGCCATCCGGATCCTCTCAACTATGCTGGACTGAACCTGTAGACTGGCCATCAATGCCACACTGGTAGGAAGAACCACTTCAATTCCCATCTTCTGAAGATCTGCCAATAATTCTGGTTGCGCCGTCAGGAGATAAACTCCGGCTCTCATGCTCAATGCATCTGCTACAATATTGGCCTTCCGGGGATGATACTGCAAATCCACATCATAATCCACCAATAGCTCGAGCCATCTTCTCTGCCGCATATTAAGGTCCTTCTGGGTGAAAATATACTTCAGGCTCTTATGATCAGTAAAGATCTCCACTCTATCTCCGTACAAGTAGTGCCTCCACAACTTCAAAGCAAACACTACCGCCGCCAATTCCAAGTCGTAGGTCGGGTAATTCTTCTCATGATCACGAAGTTGGCGTGACGCATAAGATATTACCTTTCTATGCTGCATCAAGACACACCCCAATCCTCTGCCTGAAGCATCGTAATAAACTGTGAATCCTTCGGTCCCATCTGGAAGGGTGAGAATGGGAGCCATTATCAAACCTCGCTTCAACTTCTCAAATGATTTCTGACACTTCGCTGTCCAAACAAACGGCACATCCTTGCGGGTCAACTGGGTCATCGGCGCTGAAATCCTTGCGAAATCTGAAACGAACCGCCGGTAGTAGCCGGCCAATCCAAGGAAGCTGCGAACCTCTGCCACTGAGCTGGGTACCGGCCATGACTCGATAGCCACAATCTTCTGGGGATCCACTTCGACTCCTCCTCGGGTAATGATGTGACCCAAGTACGAAATGCGATCGAGCCAGAACTCGTATTTACTGAACTTGGCGTACAACTGATGCTCCCGAAGCGTCTGAAGGACGACTCTGAGATGCTGCTCATGCCCTGCTTCACTCTTACTGTAGACCAGGATATCATCTAGGAACACGATCACAAATTGATCCAAGTAAGGCATGAAGATGCGATTCATGAGGTCCATGAATACTGTCGGTGCATTGGTCGCTCCAAAGGGCATAACAAGGAACTCCTAATGTCCATACCTCGATTTGAATGCTGTCTTCGGGATGTCCTGTTCTCTGACTCTGATCTGGTGGTATCCTGACCGTAAATCGATCTTCAAGAACACTGAAGCCCCTCTGAGCTGATCAAACAAGTCATCTATCCTCGGAAGAGGGTACCTGTTCTTGATTGTCATCGAATTCAAAGTACGATAATCAACACATAGCCTGGACGTACCATCCTTCTTTTTCACAAGAAGCATCGGGGCTTCCCAAGGCGATCCACTTGCACGGATGAATCCCTTGGTCCTCAGTTCTTCAATCATCTTGTACAAAATATCCAATTCTGAAGGCGCCATCCTGTAGACTCGCTCTGACACTGGTGCTGTCTCGGGAATCAAGTCTATAGTGAACTCAATCTCCCGCTCCGGCGGCATCCCTGGAAGCTCCTCTGGAAAGATATCTGGAAACTCTTCAACTATCCGGGGTAACTGCACTGTTGTTACTGCCATCCGTAATGCTGGGGAAGATGGCTCCACTGCCCTCTGGAAAATGAAAAATCTGGCTCGCCGGGGATACTAAAGACAACTCTGCCAATATGGCAGTCTATCTTAGCATACTGGTTCTTCAACCAGTCCATGCCTAGGACTATATCATAGTCTGCCATAGAAAACTCTATGAATCTAGCGGGGAACTCCCTACCGTTAACTACGATTCGACACGAAGAAAACACTCGATCTACTCCTACAAGACCATTACCAGTAAGTATATTGAGCCTCACTGATAATGACTCAGGCTCCAATCCTATCCGTGTCGTAAATCGTGCAGACATGAATGAATACGATGCACCAGAATCAAACAATACCGAAGCTGGAAAGGAGTTGACGAGAATAGTACCTGCCACTACCTCACCTGGTGCAACTTCTTCCATAGCCATCATCATGGCCTGACCTTGTCCTCTGGCTGCTGGTCCCCTCTGCTGGAAACCTCTCTGCCTATTCTGGGTCTGAGCTTGGGCTTGTGCATACTGCTGGGGGTACTGTTGCTGGAATGCCTGAGACTGAGGTGGCAAGGGCCTCGAAGACTGATACTGCTGCTGCTGAACTGGTGCTGCGGCCGATCCTCTCACCGAAGAGCTAGAAGGATTGGATGCTGATGAACCACCCCTATTTGGACAAGACTCTATCCTATGATCTGCTGCTCCACACGCCAGGCACAATCCCTGCACCCTACGACAGTCTGCCACTACATGTCCTGGCTTCCCGTAATGAGAACATCCTATCGCTCCCACGGCCACCAGATCGTTGCAGCGGCCGCCACCTGGGCAATCTGGAAAAATCGCAACAAAGCGAGGTACGAGGACACCAATACTCTGCCGATCAGCTTATCCGTAAAATTCACCGGCAATGTCGTAAAAGGAGTTCTCTCTGCTCCCACAAATCTCCGGCATTCGGGCAACCGCACATCCCTTAGTGTCGGCGGCTGCGACCGTCCTTCCCCCCTGTCTTTCCTTTTGTGGTATACTTTTTTCTTGTATACGTGTCAGGCTTCAGTATTTTGAGCCTTGATCTATAAAATGAGGGGGTTTCTTTAAAAAAATAATATATATATATATATATATATATATATATATATATATATATATATATATATATATATAAGTACACATCCAAATACATACAAAATATCTTCTAAAAATATTTAAAAAAATACACATCCAAATACGTACAAAATATCTTCTAAAAATATTTAAAAAAATTTATCTAAAATTTCTAGACTTTGTTGTAACATATTTTTCCTAGTGAAAAAAATATACATATATTTTAAGAATCATTTTCTAAAATTTAGAATTAAACAAATAATGTTAACACTAATAATAAAATTAGTACTAATAATAATAATATTGATGATAATGTAAATAATTATAATAATAAAACAATCAACAAATAATATGGGTATTTGGGTGAGTACCTAACTATTGTTATTACAAATAATATTTAATTCAAATCCTTTTTAAAAACTAATAAATAAATAAATAAATAAATAAGTAAAACATGGAATAGATAACCAATGTACGATATAATAATTTAAAAAAACAATTAAAAATCAAAATAAATTAGTTTAGCAAGGTATATAGCTAATAGGCTAGTCATGGTACATGACTACACTAGCCGTGCCATGCTCTCGAGTCATCCTACACACAAAACTAATCCATGACTAAGACTATATTCATAAAGATATTATTTTAAAATAAAATAAAAAATCATGGCTATTTCATAACAAAAAATTTTTTATAAAATTTTTAGGAGTTTACATCATACCCAACTTATAAGAATTTCGTCCTCGAAATGAAAATAACGCACGATCGATGGAAACGAAGTGCAAGACGGAGGAAGAATAGAGCAAGAAAATCGTGTCACGATTTTCGTGCAAAAAGAGGTAAACGGTTGTGTATGTCGCCTTCGCACTTTCGCATTTTAGCAGGGCACTACGTTGACATACGATCCGAAGGAGTGGAACAAATCATGGTACTTACAAGGATCGCGGTGGTGGTTTCTAACTAGATAAGATATCCTTGTGTTTCTATATCTATCAAGGTTTATATTGTTTGCCATTAAAATTGTTTTGATTGAAATCTTAATACAAACAGAACAGTGATACAATATAGGACTTAGATGTAGTCCTAGGAGTACACTTTTGTTTAAGCTGGGTCCTTAGTGCCAATGGAACGAGTGGTAATACGTTGACTCCGTTGACCGGCTGACGACGGTTATCGGTTCTCTGAAGGTGTTGATTGCTCTGGGTGCTGGAGCTTGCTGAAAGGAAGAAGACGTTGAGTGTCTAGAACTGCCTCTCCGGTGATTCTCTGTTGTGGATTCTCTCTGTGTTGTGAGTCCTCTGTCCTGAGCCTCTGTGTGTGTGTGAAGGAGATGATCCTTCTATTTATAGTTTTGCAGGCTGGCTGCTCATGCGCGCATGTAGGATGCGCCGGTGTGGGGACGCCACGTGGAGGTTGCTGATGGAGGCGCATGGATGCTGCGTCCTGATCGAGGGGGAGAACTCTTTATACTGCTGTTGTGAGCCGGCACGTAGCAGAGAGAAGATCTTTCCGTTGCTGAAATCTTGGACGAGTTGAGTCAAAGGACACGTGTCGTCGACTCATGGTTCGAAGATCTCGGATTTGGTGGAGAGGAGTGATCTGGTGGACTGCGCCTTGGACTGGGCGCAGGAGGAGGCTGCGGCTCATAACCTTTAGGAGTTACAAACCATTTGGGGCGCATGGCTTTTGAGGCGCATGCAGGCGACTTTCCTTCTGTCTTTCGGAATCAGAGAGCAGTCTGAGGCGCATGGCTTTTGAGGCGCATACTGATTTGGACGCATGGCCGTAGAGGCACATGCTGATGGTAGAGTGGCCACGTGGCAGTAGCCGTCGAAATAAAGTTATGATGATGCTGACGTTGACGACGCTTCATTTTCTGAAAAAGCTGTCAGCTGTTCAGACTTTGGGAGGCGTGCTGCCAACTCTGTCAGTTCAGCATTTAATGTTGGTGACATTCGATGGACAGCTGAGTGGGCACATCGGTTGGCGTTCTACTCGGTATGGAGATGTGTGAGGGCGCACCTTCTGTAATGTGCCGAGTACTGTAGGGCGCGTCTGTGTGATACGCCTGATGCCGAAGGGCGCGTCTGTGTGATGCGCCTGATGCCGAAGGGCGCGTCCATGTGATGCGCTGTCTGGCTGGCGCATCGAATATGTCTTTTAATGATGCGGCTGTCTCGCTCTTCGAGTGCTATAAATAGCCGTTTGGCTGAATTCGAGGCGTCCGGTTCATCCATTTAATGTAAATTCATTACACGGAATTCGGAGGGCCATCCACTTGGCGCGTGGGTTTGATCTGCCCGACCTATAAATAGTGGCATGGAGAGAAGGTTTGCTTCTCATTCCTTCACGTACTTCCAATATGAACTTGAACATGCGGGTGCATTCTGTTGACGAAGTGCTCCCGAGGGTAAAGATGAGACGCTGTGTTGTCTTCGATGCACTCGAAGGTGACTGTTACATCCAAAAGACGGAGTCGAAGGCTTCCGAGGCAGGCGGAAGGTGCCTGTTGCATCCAAAGATAAGGATGCTCGGGCCTTGTCTCCGTTATTCCGGAAGAGCCGTAAATCGGAATGGCGATGCTAGGCTCTATCTTCCTTCAAAGTGGGGTTTGCCCACTTTGGTTGTGTTGAAAGCTGCTCCTTTAGCCGCGGTTTCGATCTTTGGCTGAAGGGATGCACATAGCTGGACTGGATGCACATAACTGAGCTGGATGCACATGACTGAGCTGCTGAAGATATGGTAGGATGCGCCTGGTTGGAGGCGCATGATGTCTGCTGCGCCTGACTGACAGCGCATGGTGATACTGCGCCTATCTGGAGACGCATGGTGGCCGCTGCGCTTATCTGAAGGCGCATGGTGGCCGCTGGCTGTAGACTTAGGATCTTTCCTTTGTAGAAATTCTCCTTTGTGCAACCTTTTCTAGACATGTAATAGACTTTTATATAATGAAAAGTCCTTCTTCAAATGTCTATACTTATTGACTTTGCTGTGAAGTTCTTCGTCTGAGTTCTAGCGCATGTAGTGTCTGGCGCATGGGCTTTCTGGTTGTGAAATTCCATGCTTCTACAAGACCCCCTTCAAAGTTTTTAAAACTTTTGAATAAGTTTTGGAATACTTTGAATAAGAAGCATGGAGGTTAGGGCGCATGATTTCTGGGCGCATGCCTGTTCGGGCGCATGTTCTTCTCAGTTAATGATGATGGTGCCTCGGTAACCGAAAAGATTAATGATGATCTTTTGGTTTTATTTGCTGCTATCCTTGCACAGAACCCGAGGCGACGGATGAGATCACACGTCATCTGTTCACGCGTGCGACCAAGCCCTATAAATAGGTAAGAGTTGGAGAGAGAAAGGGTTCTTCTTCTCTGTGCCTCTGCTTCTTTAGAGTTTCTTCTTCAAAACCCTAACTTCTCTTTCCTCGAGAGAATGGCTCCCAAGACTCCTCGTGGTGCTGCCAGCAAGGGGAAGGAGAAAGTGAAGGAGTCTGTCGATGAGGATGTACCTATCACTCTTGTGACTCTTGCCGACGTTCGTCCTGAGGTGACAGGTGGGTCAACGGAGTGCCCCCTCCGCATCACAAGCAGAACCCTCGGGCGATCGATCGAAACGATGTGCAGATACAGGGGCTGAATCTCTTGTGTCGAAGAAGCAGAAGAAGGCATCGTTACCGACGGTGTCATCGGATTCGGCGTCCGAAGAGATAAGGACATCCTACTAAATCTGATTTTGGTTCCGCCACTTACGAGGCCCCATCTTCTTTTGTAGGAGCCGCTAAAAAGAAAACCTCGTACCCCAAAGTCGGGTGGGAGTAGGCGAGAAGAGATGGCGAGCTCGTCTGGAGTGCGTATCCCGCCGACAATAATGTCTCTCATGGAGGAAGATCCGGAGGATACTGTCATCGTGGAGGTTCCGGTATCCTCGGGTTATGTCAGGAGGGAACCCGAGGGTGCAGCAACTTCCGAGGTGACGAAGGCCACAGCGGAGGCTTCATATATTGAAGGTTCAGCAAGTGCGCAGCTTCCTGGTGATGAAGAGGAATGGAGTTTGTCATCTTCCGATGACATCACTCCGGAGCTGCAGGAGTCTATTGCGGGGGCAGCAGAAGCAGTGAGGATAGAGGAGAGGGTTGATTCCCCTCCTTGTCATGATGAAGGGAGGTCGGCCGAATCATTGCCAAATCCTTCCTTGCCTTCAACCATGGACATAGAGATGGCTACCGATCAGGCGGTAGCGACAGATTCTGTCCCTGTAGAGGGACTTGAGAAGAATGAGACCCTTCTGCCGGTCTTGTCTCCTGGGGTTGGCCAGGAGATAAATGTTGATCTCCCCGTTTTGCCGGGGGAGGTAGCTGATGCTGATAGAACGTCGGGGGTAGAAGAGGTGGCCGTTGACGTCGGTGATTTCTTCGGGCTTGAGAAGGGTAAGGGTGTGGAACCCTCTGTTGCTCCTTCCACTTGGGGTACTATCACGACGCATGTGCCGGCTCCTTCTGTTCCTTCGGCTCCTCGGGCTAGCAGTCTGGCCCCTGTTGATGAAGAGCCTATTGCTGCCGAGGTTCAAACCTCTCAGATCGAGGTTGGCGGATCTTCCTCCGATCCGCAAACTGTAGTAGCTCCCCCAACTCCTGCTATGACGCCGCAGGTGCTGGCGGATGCCGACGAGTATGTGAAGTTCCTCGTCGAGGGAGTGTACAAAATGCTGGAGAAAGGTGTATCTGCAGTGATGGATGCCAAGGGGAGCTTTGCGACAGTAAAAGCTTTGGCAATGCCTTGTATCGAGCTAATCCGCGTTCACCAAGGCCATGACCATATGGCCGAAATTCTGGAGGTTTCGGTGATTGAGCTGGACGAGCGGCTCGCGGAACTGCAGTGCATCCAACGAAATAACCTCTCTGTCTTGATAGATACAGAGATAGGGAAGTTGATGGCTGAAATCGAGGCTTCCCATCGAGCCGATGTGAGCAGTTGGGAGCGTGAAGTGGCTGGGACTGAGGCTGCGGCGGAGCAGTTGTCTCAATCTATGGAGAAGACGACGGAGAAGCGGGCTGCGGTGGATGCTAACATCGCAGAGGTTGATGCTCAGATGCGCCGTCTTGAAGACCAGCGGGCCCAACTTCAACTAGAAGCTGATCGTGTCCTGGCTGAACACGTGGCATTCAAGCAGGAGGAAGCGACTCTTACTCAGCGGACCCTTGCTTTGGCTCAGCAGCGACGACAACTTGATGAGAAGTATGAGAGTAAAACTTTTGCTGAGGCTGTCGGATTAATGCGTCAAGAAGCCGAGCTCCGAGTCCAGGCGACTATGGAAACTCGTACTGCCGACCTGAGACGTCGAGTCAAAGAACTCTCATCCCACCCTGGAGAGGATCGGGGACTGTAGTTTCTCTTCTTTTTATGTGTTTTTGCAACTCTTGCTGCAGAAATAGCGTATTTCTGTACTCCCTTTTTTTTAAAAAAAATAAAGAAATACACTATCTTTTTTTTTTTGTGATGTGTTCATTTTTGATCTCATGAACTTGATGATTTATGTGGACCTATTATCTTTTGCGCACCTTGGTTTTTAGGTACAGATAATAAGTTTGAAGGAACCAACATGTTTGCTCAGAGGTAATGTGGACATGGCAATCACTAGGTTCAAATAATAGAATCTTGCTACTCAGAGGTATTTATGGACGTGGTAGGAATGATCCTGGGGGATACGCTGAACAACTCAGAGGTAATGTGGACGTGGAAGTTCTGCGATCAATGTACGACAACACAGGAGTTGTTTGTACGGGATGTTTACTCAGAGGTAATGTGGACGTGGTAAACATGAAGGATAGCATAAGCTCACGAAATGTAAGGTTCCGCTTTGTAAGATGTAGAGAGACAACTCAGAGGTAATGTGGACGTGGTTATCTTTCTACGGAAGGATGCCACGGAACAGCTGGGTTCCGGAAGCGTTTGATTTTGTGAAAAGAGGTTGTTTGGGGAAATACATGTCTTGGAGGATGTCAAGAATAGTACTTCTTTAGGAACTTGCCGTTGATGGGCATCATGAACAAGTCCCCATTGGGTTTGGCGAGGCGGTAAGCACCGTTTGAGTATACCGTCTCAATGATGAAGGGTCCTTCCCATTTGGGCTCGAACTTCCCTGGTGTCTTGTGAGTTAACACCATTGGCCTTCTGACTGCTAAAACCAGGTCGCCAACTTGGAAAGTTCTTTGCTTGACCTTCTTGTTGAAAGCCTGTGATATACGGGCTTGGTAAAGTTCGATGCGTTGTTGAGCTAGGAGACGCTTTTCGTCAAGTGCCTCCAGTTTCCGCAGACGATGACGTTGATTGTCTTCTTCTGTGAGTTTGTTTGTGATCGCCACTCGGAGTGAGGGGATCTGGATCTCGAGAGGCAGTACCGCTTCGCTCCCGTAGACCAGGGAGAATGGTGTGTTGCCTGTTGGGGTCCGTACCGTTGTGCGGTAGGCCCAAAGACATTCGTCGAGCTTTTCGTCCCAGTCGTATTTGTTGGATGACACGACCTTTTTGAGCAGCCTGACGATAGTTTTGTTGAACGCCTCGGCCAATCCGTTTGCTGCCGGATTGTAGGCGGTTGAGGCCACGTTTTGAATGCGATTCTTGTCACAGAACCTGCTGAAAATGTGGCTGATGAACTGGGGACCATTGTCATGAATGATTCGCCTGGGTACTCCGAAACGGTAAATGACATGGTGTTTGATAAAGCTGACCACCCTGGAGCTTTTTACTTCCGCTAGTGGGACTGCTTCCGCCCATTTGGAGAAGTAATCGATGATGGCCAGGATGAAACGATGTCCTCTTGATGAAGGAGGGGTGATTGGTCCTACAATGTCCATGCCCCAGGCTTCGAATGGCCAGGAGGCGACTGTAGGATGTAGAGGTTAAGACGGTGTATGTATGAAGTCTGCATGAAGTTGGCATGCATGGCACTTCTTAGCATATTCCACTGCGTCGGCGGCCATGGTTGGCCAGTAGTAGCCCATACGTCGCAGTCGATCTTGCAACTTAGGACCTGGTTGGTGAGCTCCGCAAGTTCCGTCATGAGCTTCTCGAAGAGCTTCGGCCGCTTCTTCGTTAGACAGGCATCGAAGGAGAAGCCCGTCGAAGGAGCGTCGGTACAGCATTTTAGTGGCTGTATCGTAGTAGAATCGAAGAGAGCGTCTCCTGACTGAGACGGCTTCCTTCGGGTCTTCCGGAAGGATTCTGTAGACGGCGAAGTCGATGAACGGGAATCTCCAGTCTCGGACATTAACATCGGTGTTTGTCGGCACGGCGTGAGCCATTTGCAAACATAGGTTGTTTCTGGGACAAATCAAGTCTCGGCCAGTTACCGTGACATAGTGTTGAGTCCCAAGGGGCGCAGCCAATGAGGCTGCGAGGCCAGCCAGAGCGTCAGCCTCCAAGTTTTGTAGACGGGGTACATGTTCGATGAAGAACCCAGTGAAGGTTGAAATGATGTTCAATGCAACTTCATGGTAAGGGATCAAATCTTCATGGCGAACCTCGTATTGCCCCCGAATCTGGTTTACGACGAGTTTCGAGTCGCCGTAGGCTTCCAGATGATCCACCCCCAGCTGTTGTGCTAGCTGGAGTCCCATGACGAGTGCGTTGTACTCAGCAACATTGTTGGAGCACGGCTTCGAAAGAGAGTATGCGCGCTGGATGACCAGCTGATCGGGGGAGACCAAGACTACCCCCACTCCTGCGATGATTTGGCCGTTGGGGCCCGTTCTTGAAGCGCCATCGATTCGGGCTCCAAGTCCGGCTCTGTTGCCGTCTCTGCTTCATCATCGGCGTTGTTGGCTTCCTTCTCGTCAAGTGGCTTGTACAAGTCGGAATCGGTGAAGTAGGCCTCAATCCCTTTGAAGGGATCGATATCTGCAAACTCCGTCCGGATGACGCCGTTGGTGGATACATATTTCATGCATTGGTGGAGCGTGGAGGGCACCACCATGTACTCATGTAACCATGGTCGTCCGAGTAAGATGTTGTAGTTGACCTCGGCATCCACCACATGACAAGTCACCTCAGTTTTGAGGCTGCCGATGTGACACTTCAGCCGGATCTTGCCCAGTGGCTCGCTCTTGCTAGCGTTGAAGCCACTGATGGTCGTATTGGAGGGCGCCAGCCGGTACATTGGGATCCCCAGCTTTGATAGCAGCGCCTTTGGAATGATGCTTAGGGAAGACCCCGGATCGATCTGAATCCTGCTCACCTTTACCGAACCGATGTACCCTGTGTAATACAACGGTCGGTTATGTCGGTGATGCTTGAGCAGCATGTCTTGTTGGGTGAAAGTTATGTTTGGGATAACTTCATCCGCACAATGACAGTGTGCACAAGTAGTTGGGAGGTCTTCAGGCTGCTTGATTTGACTGAGAAAGGATTCGGCATCCTTCAGAGCTTCGCAGAGAGCTTCTCGGGAGTCCTTGGAGAGACGCAGGAGCTCGAACAAAGACAAGCGTGCAGGAGTACTGGCCAGTTGTGCCAGAATGTCAAAATTGTGGGGCTTGGCTAGCCCCGAAGCATTTTCTTTCCGCAGAGGTCTGTCGAAACGGGCCTCCACTTGCTTTTGTTTATTGGCTGCTGAGGGCTTGGATGGACCCTCCTCAGGGATGGTGCCAGGAGGCACCACTTCGGCGGCAGCTTCACCGGGCTGGGAATTCTGTTGTGCACGCGTCTGCACAGGAAGCGCATCTTCCGTTTGAAGAAGAGACCGTGCGGCAAGACTTGATCTTCCTGCCTTTTGCTTTGGAGGTAGGGCGTACCTCCGGTTGAGTTACCTCGGAGACGAGGTCGGGGTGAATCCAGAGGACCTCTCCTCGAGATGTGGTGAGTGGGACAAGTCCACTCACATTGTCACGGGTGGGTGGCAAGTTCACCACCTCCATTGTCGCCTTAGGGATGGGGACGACGCCATCTTGTGTGGTAGTCGGCGGCAAGGTGCCGAACTGAAGTGACACCACATTAGCTGACACCGTCTTCTCTTCGTAGTCGACAGAGATTACATCCGCATTGATCATGCGCTGGATATAATTTTTGAGGACGTAGCAGTCCTTAGTCGGGTGTCCGACAAACCGATGGTAGTGACAGTACCTTGGGTTGTCCACTTTCCCGACTTCATCGGGCCGCTTCGGGTCCGGAAGCTTGATCTTGTCACCCTGCTTCAGTATCTTAAAGAGTTGCAGGGTATCGTCATTATTGAATGAATAAACCTCCTTGGGTCTCGGTGCCAGTGGAGGCTTTTGAGTAGGCGCAGATGCGCCCTTCGAGGCATTAACAGTCAATACCTGTTTCCCCTTTGTTTCTCGTCTGGAGTTGTTGATTGCGGACTTTTTCCCCTTATCGTCAAAGGCGGGGAAGCTAACACCCAGAAGACGTGCATTGGCCGCCTTCTTCTCTGCAGCTTCAGCTTCGATGATTAGGGAGCTCCAGTCGGGAGGGGGAGTAGAGTTAAGCCAGAGCTTTACTGCAGGCAGCATGTTCATACAGCAAGCGGAGAGAAGCGCATGCTCTGGCATGCCTGGAGGTAGCCTGAAGCAGGCCTGACGGAAGCGTTCGATGAATGCCCGAACCGTTTCCTTGTCCTTCTGGCGTATCTCAATGAGAGACGCCATCGTCATTTCCTTCCCACCGTCGTAGAAGCGGTCGAGGAAGAGGCGTGTCAGGTCGTCGAAGGACGATATAGAATTATCGGGGAGGCTGCAGTACCAGTCATACGCCACCCCTTTTAGGGCCCCAACAAAGATGCTAGTGAGGAGCGCGTCCTCTTTCGGAAGATGCCCTGTCTGCGACTGGAAGTACGTCAGGTACCATCGTGGAGAGTCCTTCCCGTCATACGGCGTGAGTGTTTATGGTTTATACTTTGGGGGATAAACCACCTTGTTCCACTCAAGGGGATAAAGCTGGGGAATGCCCATCTTCTGGCGCTCCTCCTGCCTGTTCTTGGACTCGAAGCGCTCCCGCAGATCTTTGATCATTTCGACCACGTCCTCCGTGGAGCTAGGAGTCGGGGAAGGAGGTACCACCTGGAGTGGAGCGTTTGAGGGCTCCGACGTCCGGGGTGCTTCTGTGTCTGAGGGTGTCCGTTGGAGGGGCACACTCGACTCTCCATTGGCTCCTGGGTCGGGACCATTTGAAGGTGTCCTGATCAAGGCCGACCGCATCTCAAATACTGCTTGAGTCAGTGCTTGCATTGAGGCAGAGAGGGTTTTGAGTCCTCCCTCTAGCGAGTCTATGCGCTGGACAATGTCCTGTGGCGGCGCATCAGTCTCAAGATCACCCCCGGTCATGTATACTGTCATGACACGGCCGGAAGTGGATAGATTAGTTGAGGCTTCGCTCTCAGCCTCGCTCTCATGTGGGGAAGTTACTTCTCCTGGTGTTTGGCCACCCCCAGCCACATTCTGGAGTTCGTCTTCGATAGGCGCATCTGCAAGGGCCTGACTGCCCTCAGCTCTGTCTTGAAGGGCCTCTTCGTTTCCAGCACTACCCCCGGCGGTGTCCTGGAGGACATCGTCATTTTGAGGGGCTTCAGGGAGGCCATCTTCGCCTTGATGAAGATCCGCCGCAGCTGTGCTTTGGACATCTTCGTCTTCGGAAGGAGGCTCGACAAGGGTCTGGCTACCCCCAGCTTCCTCCAAGAACTTCTTCCTCGACCGAGTGCCTTCGAACACTCCAGAGGTCGAGACAGCTGCCTTGGTTTTCCTCGGCTGGCTTTTGGATGAAGACGAGGAATTGGCAGTCGTCTTCCGGACAGATGAGGAGTTGGAGATCACGTTGCATGAAGCAACCTTTAGCTCCTCTTCTGCTGACACCTTCGTCCCAAGGCGATGTCGGAGGGGTGTCGATGATTGTAGCCGTTAGAAGACCGACTGCTTTGGCGGTACTGCCGTCTTGCAACAGCAGTTGATGGTGACCACTGCACAAGTGTGCCCCGTGAGAGGCACATCGTGCTTGTTGGTCAACTCTCCTGACCGGCGCTTGTGAGTGATCACGTTGTGCAGGTCGTTGGAGGAGTGTGCTACCCTCACACCCCTCTCAGGCGCATGGCAGGGCCAAGCGCCGAGGTGGTCGAGTGAGTGCTGCGCCCCCTGATCTAATACCAAGCAGGCATCACGATCAATAGTGGGGGAACCACAACATTTGAAGTGACTTGAACGGACCTCAAACGCACAACCAGAGGAGGCGCAGGAGTTCAAGACCACAGAGTTTGCCTCTCTCGGCTTGGTTGTGCACGCAGTGAATGCGCCCAAGCGAGATGAGGACTTTGAAGGTCGACTCGTTGTCGGTGTAGAAGCACTTGAGTCAACCTTGTACAACTTGCCATCGGCAGCGCGCGTGATTGTAAGCGCGTGCCTCTGGCCGGCTGCTGGCATAGCACGTTTGTGGCGCATGGCCCGTGCTGCCTTGGATTTCTTCGTACCAGCCCGCTGGGGCGCATAGTACTTAGCATCCAAATTCTCCTCGCTATTACAGCGAGTGAGTCTGTCAAAGACAGAGGCTCTTTGTGCCGCATCAGAAGTGATGCGCGGGGCATTGGCTGCGCCCCTGCTCCGTCGACGTATCTTCCTTGCCTGAGAGGAAGATGGCTGGGGAACGTGGTCAGCCGCACGCTTCCCCGAGAGATGCGCTTCATCAGCGGGCGCACCTTGACTGCTGAGGACGTCAGCAGGAAGGAAAGGCTGAACGGGCGCATCCCCTTCAACGGTGGTGCCCGAGGCGTCGACTTTGCGCACCCAGACTGCGCGGGTCTTCTTCGGCTTCGACAGCCGCTTCGAAGGACTCGCACTTCCTTCAGAAATGAACTCCTCGTACGCCTGTTGATTGAGGCGCACTACCAGCGTCTTGTGGGAGGAGCCCACCTTCACGTCGTCGGCCTGTGACACAACCTTCTCGGTAGAGGAGAAAGAAGTCCCCAGCAGAGTCGCCAGCTTGTTTGCCATTAAAATTGTTTTGATTGAAATCTTAATACAAACAGAACAGTGATACAATATAGGACTTAGATGTAGTCCTAGGAGTACACTTTTGTTTAAGCTGGGTCCTTAGTGCCAATGGAGCGAGTGGTAATGCGTTGACTCCGTTGACCGGCTGACGACGGTTATCGGTTCTCTGAAGGTGTTGATTGCTCTGGGTGCTGGAGCTTGCTGAGAGGAGGAAGACGTTGAGTGTCTAGAACTGCCTCTCCGGTGATTCTCTGTTGTGGATTCTCTCTGTGTTGTGAGTCCTCTGTCCTGAGTCTCTGTGTGTGTGTGAAGGAGATGATCCTTCTATTTATAGTTTTGCAGGCTGGCTGCTCATGTACGCATGTAGGATGCGCCGGTGTGGGGACGCCACGTGGAGGTTGCTGATGGAGGCGCATGGATGCTGCGCCCTGATCGAGGGGGAGAACTCTTCATATTGCTGTTGTGAGCCGGCACGTAGCAGAGAGAAGATCTTTCCGTTGCTGAAATCTTGGACTAGTTGAGTCAAAGGACACATGTCGTCGACTCATGGTTCGAAGATCTCGGATTTGGTGGAGAGGAGTGATCTGGTGGGCTACGCCTTGGACTGGGCACAGGAGGAGGCTGCGGCTCATAACCTTTAGGAGTTATAAACCATTGGGGCGCATGGCTTTTGAGGCGCATGCAGACGACTTTCCTTCTGTCTTTCGGGATCAGAGAGCAGTCTGAGGCGCATGGCTTTTGAGGCGCATACTGATTTGGACGCATGGCCGTAGAGGCGCATGCTGATGGTGGAGTGGCCACGTGGCAGTAGCCGTCGAAATAAAGTCATGATGATGCTGACGTTGTCGATGCTTCATTTTCTGAAAAAGCTGTCAACTGTTCAGACTTTGGGAGGCGTGCTGCCAACTCTGTCAGTTCAGCATTTAATGTTGGTGACGTTCGATGGACAACTGAGTAGGCACATCGGTTGGCGTTCCACTCGGTATGGAGATGTGTGAGGGCGTACCTTCTGTAATGTGCCGAGTACTGTAGGGCGCGTCTGTGTGATGCGCCTGATGCCGAAGGGCGCGTCTGTGTAATGCGCCTGATGCCGAAGGGCGCGTCCGTGTGATGCGCTGTCTGGCTGGCGCATCGGACATGTCTTTTAATGATGCGACTGTCTCGCTCTTCGAGTGCTATAAATAGCCATTTAGCTGAATTCGAGGCGTCCGGTTCATCCATTTAATGTAAATTCATTACACGGAATTCGGAGGGCCATCCACTTGGCGCGTGGGTTTGATCTGTCCGGCCTATAAATAGTGGCATGGAGAGAAGGTTTGCTTCTCATTCCCTCACGTACTTCCAATATGAACTTGAACATGCGGGTGCATTCTGTTGACGAAGTGCTCCCGAGGGTGAAGATGAGACGCTGTGTTGTCTTCGATGCACTTGAAGGTGACTGTTACATCCAAAAGACGGAGTCGAGGGCTTCCGAGGCAGGCGGAAGGTGCCTGTTGCATCCAAAGATAAGGATGCTCGGGCCTTGTCTCCGTTATTCCGGAAGAGCCGCAAATCGGAATGGCGGTGCTAGGCTCTATCTTCCTTCAAAGTGGGGTTTGCCCACTTTGGTTGTGTTGAAAGCTGCTCCTTTAGCCGCGGTTTCGATCTTTGGCTGAAGGGATGCACATAGCTGGGCTGGATGCACATAACTGAGCTGGATGCACATGACTGAGCTGCTGAAGATATGGTGGGATGCGCCTGGTTGGAGGCGCATGATGTCTGCTGCACCTGACTGACAGCGCATGGTGATGCTGCGCCTATCTGGAGACGCATGATGGCCGCTGCGCTTATCTGAAGGCGCATGGTGGCCGCTGGCTGTAGACTTAGGATCTTTCCTTTGTAGAAATTCTCCTTTGTATAACCTTTTCTAGACATGTAATAGACTTTTATATAATGAAAAGTCCTTCTTCAAATGTCTATACTTATTGACTTTGCTGTGAAGTTCTTCGTCTGAGTTCTAGCGCATGTAGTGTCTGGCGCATGGGCTTTCTGGTTGTGAAATTCCATGCTTCTACATATATCATAAAATTTCTAAGTCATTCTACGATCATGGTCATACAATGGTAAATTTAACTAAAACGTCATACCGGTCTCTATGGCTCCTTGGGTTAGTGGCCCCGCGGTGATCATACTGAAGACTTGTCCCGAGTTCTGATTGCCCTTTGGATATCCAATAGCTGCTGGCGGACGTGGTGCTCCTCCTCCTGGTGCTGGTAATGCTACTCCCTGCATCTATTGCTGCCTAGAAGGACAATCTCAAGCTTGGTGTTGATTTGACCCATAAGCCATATACAATTCCAACTTGCGACGACAATCCCTCTGAAAATGTCCCTTCTTACCGCAATAATGACAGGTGGGTAATTTCTTCACTGGTTGTGGGGAAGCTCTAGGTTGCTGATGTGTCGCGGGATGTCGTATGGGCCCTGCTGGTGTAGCCTTCGCTGATGTAACGGTCGAAACAGATCGTCATTGTTGTGCCTTCTTATTTATGGCCTCTTGGGTCCTTGCTGCGGCCAATACTACTGTCTGTGGGTTTCGGGACTCCGAACTAGTGTGTCGTTGAAGTTCTATGCTCAATCCTCTATGGAATCTCTTGGCCTTCTCCAACTCTGTCGAAACTAATTCGAGAGCAAAATGACTCAACCGACTGAACTCGATGTCGTATTCATCAACTGTCATGCTTCCTTGTTCTAACTGTAGGAACTGGTCATAAA
>JANAVB010006800.1:11064875-11067375 GCA_029216955.1 Iris pallida | reverse complement strand
TTAGGTAAACTTAGGATTCAGACTATAACTTAGGGTAACATAGAATTTAGATTATAACTTAGGTAAACTTATAGTATAATAAACACATTCATTTGATAGGCATCGTATCGTGAGGCCCTCAGTCAGATTCAACCATCTGCTCCCGAGGATGTCGGCAAAACGACGCCTATCGGGACACCCACTTCTATGGCCACTCGCTACGACGACTTATTCGTAGACACCGTCGGCGGCTATAGGAAATGGCGCGTGTACGGAGTCGGCTCCCTGGCTAATTTGCACTCGGCGACTCCGAGATTTCTACCTCTCCCGTCTCCTCCCACGGACCCGGCAGACGATGATGTGAGGTCCCAGCTTGGGCATCTGAACGAGGCGGTGTCGGAGATTCGAAAGTAGTTGTCCACGTACCTGCGTCTTTCTACTCGTGCTGCCGATCCTTCTAGTGCTTCCGGTCCTTATTCCACCGGGCATCTTTCTTTTGACCCTACTGCCCCTATCGTACCGCCTCCTACTTTGACGGCCCTCCTTGACATGATGATGCCAGAGCAGCTTCGCCAACTTTCAGGCCATGTTTTGGAGGGATTGTCACCGTACTTGGTGGACGAGTATATAAGACGGACGCAGCAGGGAGTACCACCACCAGTGGACGATCGCATCCCTCGTCGTTGATGTTTGTATTTTTAGGTTTATTTTGTTTGTAAATATTGAATATTTGTGTTTAAATATTGAATATTTGTGTGTTTTGTGTGAACAATTTGAATGCTTGGGATTATTTGTGTATTTTGTGTGTTTATTTTTGTGTTGGAATTGTTTGTGTGTTTTGTATATTGGAATTGTGTATATTGGAATTGTGTATTTTAGAATTGCTTGGGATCATTTGTGTGTTTTGTATATTAGAATTGTGTATATTGGAATGTCCAGTTTTATGCTATTTTTTTTCAAAAATTTTCCAGCTACCGACGGACAGGCGACCAGTTACCGACGGACTATCCGTCGCTAACTGGGGGATTCACAGTTAGCGACGGATGCGCGACTAAAAGTCGACGGATTATCCGTCGCCAAGGTTCTGGAATTATGAAAGATTTACAGGTAGGGCCGACGGATATTACGTCGGTATGCCATCGCTAGTAGTCGGTAAAATACTAGCGATGGATAATCCGTCGCTATAAGGCCGACCGATTGGCGACGGTCTAGCGACGACTCACGACGGAATAACGATGGATTATTCGTCGCCAATATTCTGGAAATATAAATAATTTACAGAACCGGATCGACGGATATTCCGTCGGTATTCCATCGCGAATCCATCAAAACTTAGCGACCATTCGCGACTGCTTGGCGACGAAATTTGCGTATCAGAAACTCTCTGATACGCATTTACCGACCAAATAGCGACGAATATGTCCGTCGGTGCGTGATACGTCATTACTTCTTTTGATACGTGATTTGACGATAATCCGTCGACGAGTCTTCTCAAACTGCACGAGTATGGTTGACGGAAGTCCGTCGCTAATTCGTCGCTGGACGACAACTTGCCGACGGATTGTAGTTAGCGACGAGGCTTTTTCCGACGACCTTTTTTAACCAATATTCGTCGACCATCCGTCGGTAATTATATTTATCGACGGATGTTTGACGAATATAGCCGTCGCTAAATCGATGAATTTTTGTAGTGTGTATGGGGGTAGTGTGGAGGGTATTGAGGCGGATACTGTGGAGGATAGTGGGGTGGATATGATGGTGGATACTGTAGAGGCTGCTGTGGTGGATATGATGGTGGATACTGTGGAGGCTGTTGTGGTGGATATGATGGTGGATATGGAGGTGGATATTGAGATGGATATGGAGGTAGAATCTGTGGTGGAAACTGAGGTGGATAGGGTGGCGGGGGTGGCAGGTACTCTTCTTGAGATGCAGGGTTTTCGGTTCCTGTCTGTCCCACTTGGGGTGCCGGGGCTTGCTGCTGAGTAGTGGGTGGGGTCTTCACAGGCTGTAGTATGGATGGTGCTGGAGTGGTAGGGGACATGGGTGGCTGATCCACTGGTCCTTCTTGAGCAGTGGTGTTCCCATCAGTAATGGCGAGAGGAGTAGAACGACCACTACGAAGATTCATCCTATTGGCACGAAAATGGAGATTACATTAGGATAAGATCAAGCTAGATGCAAGACAAGCAGTCAAACGAGAATTCAAAATTTTGAAATCAAAGAAGGTGATTAAGCATGTGGATGAGATTCCTAAACTCTATTCCTATATGCAGGCTTGCTTGATACGGTAAAGTAACCAAACAATTTATCTCGACCTGCATGGGCCACCATAAAAACATGTAACGCCCCAATCCCAATATACGTAGGACTAGGAATACGTACATGCCAGCTGTATGTATACACAGACTACTCCAATATATAAAATCTACGCATACACACATAAGCTGTAATAAAAGAGCTCCAGCTCATAACAATATATCAAGGTCACAAGCAACATCTATATCTCATCCACAATAAT
>JANAVB010006800.1:10291142-10342090 GCA_029216955.1 Iris pallida | reverse complement strand
ACATCGAAGTCCTTCAGCAATTCCAACCATCTTCTCTGTCTCATGTTCAGGTCCCTCTGGGTGAATACATATTTTAAGCTCTAATGATCAGTGTAAATCTCCACTCGATCCCTATATAAATAGTGCCACCATAACTTAAGCGAAAACACTACTACTGCTAATTTCAGGTCGTGGGTCGGATAGTTCTTCTTATGATCTCGAAGCTGTTGAGATGATACACTAGCACCTTACCATGTTGCATCAATACACACCCAAGTCCCTTCCCGGATGCGTCACAATACACTGTAAACCCTCCCGATCCTACTGGAAGTGTCAAGATCGTGGCTGAGATTAATCTCTTCTTCAACTCTTCAAATGATGTCTGACACTCTGCTGACCAAACAAACTCTACATCCTTATGCATCAAACGCGTTAAGGGTGCCAAAATCCTGGCGAAGTCTACCACGAAACTCCTGCAATAACCTGCCAATCCTAAGAAACTACATACTTCTGCTACCGTCTTCGGAACTGACCAATTCTCTACTGCCTCAACCTTCTTCGGATTTACTGACACTCCTGCTCCAGAAATAATGTATCCCAGGAACGAAATACGATCCAACAAAAATTTATATTTACCGAGCTTCGTATAACTTTGATGCTCCCTCAAGGTCTGTAAAACTATCTGAAGATGTTTCTCATGCTCTTCTTCATTGCTGGAATAGATGAGGATGTCGTCTATGAACACAACTACAAACTTGTCAAAATAGGGTAGAAAGATGTGATTCATCAAATCCATGAATACTACTGGGGTATTAGTTCAAATGGCATTACCAAAAACTCATAATGTCCATATCGCGATCTAAATGCTGTCTTGGGTATGTCTTGCTCCCGGATCCTCACATGATAATACCTGGATCGAAGATCAATCTTAGAGAAGACACAGGCCTTACTCAATTGATCAAACAAGTCATCAATCCTTGGTAACGAATACTTGTTCTTCACTGTCACTGCATTCAACTGTCGATAATCAATACACATTCGTGTCGATCCATCCTTCTTGGGTACTAAAATCACTGGTGCTGCCCAGGGCGATTTACTGTCTCGGATAAACTGCTTCGCCTTCAGTTCTTCTTCATACTGATACAACTTGTCCAACTCTGACTACGACATTCTGTAAACTCTATCGACCTTAGGCTCCGTTCCAGAATTTAACTCAATGCAAAACTCCACATCTCTCACCGGTGGTAGACCAGGAAGCTCATCTAGAAATATATCAAAAAACTTTCTGACCACTCTTAGAATCTGTTCCTGCTCTGCCAATGCTTCTACAACAATGCCCTTGGGTCGATTCTCCAATGATCGATCAAATATGAACTCCTCAACGCCAGGTACGTTAAACACTACCCTACCTCCTCGATAATCTATCGTCGCATGACTATCTCTCAACCAGTCCATGCCTAGGACAACGTCAAACTTTCCATAGAAAACTCAATTAATAATGCAGGCAATAATCACCCACACACTATGACCAGACACGCTAAGCAAACTCTGCTAACTCCTACGAGCCCATTACCAATAAGTATATTCATCCTTTCTGGCAATGCCTCGAACTCCAATCCATTACGTGACAAACCGTGCAGATATAAAAGAGTGGGTAGCCTCCGAATCAAATAATGCTTCTACAGAAAGAGGTAACAGAAATATTACTGCAACCACGTCGCCTGAAGCAGTGCATCCTCCAGTGATAAGGTGAAGGACTAGCCCTGGCCTTGCTGAGCTCCCCGCTGCTATCTTTCTTGTCCATGCTGTTGTTGTGGCCTCTGTTGCCCTCTCTGGTTCTGGCCTGACGAAATATCTGAGCCTGCGTCGGCAGACGCTGGGCTAGCGGCCTTACTGCCAACTGTCCTCTGTTCGGTGCTGCCTCCGGAGCTGGCAACACCAGAAACTGCTGAACTGGACCTCATGGCCTCTGTATATAGGACAATTGGGAATCCTGTGGTCTGGACTGCCATACCTCATGCATAACCCATTAGCTGAATGACACACATCTCTAGTGTGCCCTCCCTTACCGCAGTAAGTATATCCATTAGGCACCCACTGGCGCTGCTACTGGTTCCTCGGCTGCTGATTCTGAACTGGTGCTGTTATCTCTGATACCGTCGTCCTCCATGGCTCTGACTCATGAATACGGATGTCGGGTGCTGGCACCGATGTTTGCTATACTGCTCCTTGCCCCTACTCTGGGGATGAGACCTCTTATGGCCTCCATGTCTTGTCACCAACCTTGTTGGGTGAGTTCATGCCTCCTAGCTGCCGTTAAAACGACATCAAAAGTCTGATAGAGTGCCCTTCTACTAGCTGTAGAATCTCCAAATGAAGTCCCTATTGGAATCTCATAGCCTTCTCTGGCTTTGTAGCCACCATCGTCGGTGCAAACCGACTCAGTCTGCAGAACTCACTGCATATCCATCCACCATCTTGCCAGCCTGCTTGAGTCTGATAAACATCTGCTGTAGCTCATACTGTGCTACCACGCCAAAGTACTTGGCCTTGAATCTGGTACTAAAGCTATCCAAGGAACAGGACGCCTCATTCCAACCTCTTCTGATGCCCACCAGTCGCGGGCGAGGTCCTGAAGTAACAGTCTGACCTGGTCAACCTTCTCTTCTGCTGGAACCTTAGTTGCAGTCAATATGGCCTCAATATACTGAAGCCAAGCATCCACCGTGATGGCATCCTCCGTGCCGTCAAAGTATCTCAGGTTAAGTCAACAAAACCTCCCCGACGCTCCCGAGTCACTCTGACACTTCTCTCAAGGGCTACTTGACCCCTAATTCAGTAGCATATTCTGTTCCTGCTGCTAGGCCTGCTGTTGCTGATGGGCTTCCACTTGGCTGTTGAGTGGCCAAAAATCCAAGGATGACCTCCAGGAGTGCTGCAGCATCAGGTACTGTCGTAGCTGCCGGCACCTTTGGGGATGCAGGAGTTTCTAGAACATGCGGTTCTACTGGCTCTGATATCACACTCAGATCTGGTCAGGAGAAGGTATTATTTCCTGCTGCTGCCTCGTCGAGCCATGCTCTACTGGACGTTCCTCCAAGTTGGCCTCACCAGCTACTGAAAACAAGCACCCCTATAGGAAAAGATACATGATATCAAATGACAGGACAAGGAAGATTCGAGGATGCAATTCAGGTTATCAATCAAAGCGGGGGAAGATAAATTGAGGCAAGAGATTCAAAGGGAACAAGTTTTAATTGAGACTCCTATAGTAGTAACACCCCTCAAGTCTGAAAATCAGACCTGCATGGGCCACCAATAAAACTTGTCACACTCCAGTACCAGAATACTGAGACGGACTAGGCCAGCTACTCCATATGAGGTATATAAATGTCATACAGTGATCGTAGTTGTCACGAGACTTGGGGGTGCATGCTACACTCAAGACTCCTATGGTCTCACAAAGTATCTATGTCTCAATCATTCAAAGCAAGAAGCAGCAATTACTGAACATATGAGATAAAGCAATAAGGCGTCCCCTAACGCTTCATCAAAATGATCATGAGATCTAGCTTTATAAGTTAGCTAGTCCAGAAAGTCATAGTACATAATCGTATTCTGCTGCAGCCTGATTTAATTACAATTATGCAAAAGACAAAATATCCAGATTAACTGGCTAAACAGATGCCTGTGACAAAAAGCCAGAACATAAAGGATAAAAACTAGAGTGGTGGAGAAGAAACCCACTCGAGTCCCCCATCAGCCATGCTCCTAGTATGCACCATTGACGTTAGAAAAAAAAGATTGGATCCTCAGGCGCTGCTACGAGATCTGGCCAAACAAAACTAGCGGGGTCAGCCCCAAATAGTAAGTACCACAAGGGAGCACAAAAGAGTGAGATAAAACCAAGCAAAATAATAATACTAGTAATAAAAGCTTCGGTCGTAACCTCGGTCCACAGCTTGTCATAGCACGATAGACCAACCCAACAACCAAACAAGGACATGGGTTGGACCACGCACCATGATAGTCCATGTCCCTCGACTGCTAAGGAAGGTACAAGCACAATCAAGTCATTTTTATGCGGCCATTCATTCCTGCGGCTTTCTATATTTTGTGGAGTTATCTCCGCGATACTGATTAAAAAGAATCCTCAGACCGTATCAACCCAACAGGGCTACCCAAACCATTAGACATATAGCACATTGAGTATGTACCGGTCCCCCGGAGGGCTACCGTGCTAATATATATAATACATATCTCGTAGAAGTCGGATGTAATCATCTGTAAAAGGCGAATAAAACCATATCGTGGCGGCCAACCCGACACGTCAGGACTGGACCTGGGGTGACTAGTATGGCACGATCTCGGGATTCCCATCCAATGCATCTACCAAGTTAGTTGCCTAGTTAATCCCTAGGTTATCCTCGAGTTCATATATCGTGGTCACATGCTCACTCCCTTAGATCGTACAATATACGAGTACCCCAAGAAGGGATCCACACTGGCTCATGGAGTCATACGTATGTACCCCTTCTTGGTGTAATGCAACACACAACACATACCACGTCATTGCTACGACCATTCGCTATATAAATGCTGGACTCTTGGATGTACGGGCAGGTATCACGTAGGAACACTTAGCGCATAGGATGGCACCTCGATGCTCACATAGATTGTACCATAGTATACACATAGGTTTATCCAGCACTCGCATAGGTAGTCAGAACAGGAATGAGGACCAAGACACAAGGACGCATGCGGCCGAGGGTCATGCAGCCATGGCTCACGCGACCAAGGCTCATGCGGCCAAGGCTTATGCGGCCAGACTATATACGGCCAAGGCATGCAGTCGGCATGACTTCATACGGCCAGGGGTCAGCGGCCAAGCAATAAAGTTTGCAGACTTATGCGGCCAAAGCTTCATGCGACAAGCAATGAAGTCCGCAGGACTTCATGCGACCAAAGCTTTATACAGCCAAGGCTTATGTGGCTAAGGCAATACTGCCGCAGGACTTTATACGACAAGACTTCATACGGCCAAGCTGCTCATCTTCTCCAAAAATTTGAGAAGATGAGCCATGGAAGCCATGGCTTCCAAGCCATCCAACCTCTGATTTAAGTCAAAAATTGGACTTCCATAGTCAAAATAGGGTAGAACAAATTCTTTACAACATGGAACAACTAGATTTTGAAAACAAACAATTTGATAGATCAAAACCAAGAAAAACAGAAAATAACATAAACTTAGATCTACAAGAGTCCATCCTTCAAAACCAAAAATACCAAGTACTAAACTTGTAGAGGATGATAAGAGAACAATATAGACAAATAATATCAAAGAAAAAAAAATCAAGATGAAAAATGTACAAATTTCCACATTTGAGCAAGTTGTACTTGCCTAATGGTGGTGGTTGAGGAAATGAATAAAAGAGTGAATGAGGAGAGAGAGTGGAATAATATATAAAGGGGTTGGGTTGGCTTAAGAAAATCCTAATCTCTAAGCATGCTCTAACCATTCACTAATGACATGCTTAAGGCTACATGCAACAATTAATAAATAATAAATAGAACTATGCACATGCTAAATATAGGATACCAAGTATAAGATTCATAAAAGAATAATATATCGAAATCAGGGAGTGACAATGACTAGTTACTTAGCTTAAATGATTAGATCACACTATGTAGTTTATCACTCATTTTCTATTAGTGTGACACTTTTATATATGCATGCTCGTTATTCTTAATCTTTATTTATAAACCATGCATATCACTCTAGTCCATAGGAGCTTGGTTTTGACTTGAGTTAATGTAATTTTAACTCTACATCTTTAAAGTTTTTGAGATAGTTACTTTTTGTCGATTTATATTTAATATGTCATATTTACATTAATCGGTATTTGTGAATATATGTGTTTAGCACAAGCTTCTTATCGTTTGACAAGTATACACTTATACTTCCATTTTAACCTTGTGCTTATATAATATATTCATTATTAATTCTCATGTTTTATTTTGATTAAACCTCTTATGAATCAATTTTGTCTTTTGCCCAATAAAGCTTATTTATACACGTTTTAAATTTGTGATAATTTTTTAAACATTCATTAAGGACTCATGACTATATTCATTAAATTTTTATTTACATATAGACCATGTATATCTTATGTTGATATATATTTTTGTATAAATATCTTTATGTGTGCATGTGAGTTAAGCTAAAGTTTTATATTGACTTGAAGAGTTTAATTATACTTGTTACCTTCAAACTTGTGCTTATCTTATACTTTAGCTATTGATTTCTTTGACCAAATTTGTGCTTCTTGAATCAATTAGCTTCTTCCTTAAAGTCTTCTTTTGATGATATCTTCTTGTCTTTTTGGTTGGCATTATGGATACATGTTCTTAATTGATTTTTGATCTTTTATGTATGCCTATTCGTGATACATATAGTTTCATATAAATGATTCATAACTTTTGATATTTATTTGTTTTATACCTTTAAGTTAGGATGTTGAGAGAAAATATTTATTAATGTCTTGCTCATGACTAATTATGGATGTTCTATTAAGGATCACATAGTTTTGGGCTTTACCTTACATGTTAAATTTACCTCCTTAATTAGTGTACATTTTCTAGTCTGTATCTTTATAATTTACTATGGTGCACTATAAAAGCTCTTTGTAAAATATACTTCTTGATATCTTTAGCATTTAGCTTTCTTGATCTTAATAATCTTTTCTTGCTCATTCCTTGGGTTTATGCTTCCTTAGAATTATTGTTGCCTAATGATGTTTTTGTAGCACATAAGGATTATTGTAATTGATACATCAAATTTCTTATGTCTTAGATACTATGGTTTGAACTTTTGTGTTGAGATTTTCCCATTTCTAGAGAATACACTTATTTCATAATGGCTATAATATTTTTTTCTCTAGATCGATCTATCATTTTATTATCTTGGGTTAATCTCAATACTTGGCAAAGATATTTATTTTATTATGTTTCCATGAATATCTCTTTGGCCTATACTTGATTAGAGTCTAATCATTTTTAGTGACTTAAGAGTTAATGAGCACATTTATCTTGTTAATGGCCTACCTCATTAATCTTAATTAGTTATGTAACTTGCTTATTTATGATATATTGTTAAGCTATATAATTTGGTTCACTTTCACTCATCTAGCTATTATTTTTCTTCTCAATCTATATATGATATGCTAGTTTATAAACAAGTTTTGTGATTCTTCTAAATATAATTTGTATCCTATTTTAGATACATATGTTTGTTCTCTAAAACTAGTTTTATAAATTCTTTATTAGATCGTTTCTCTTGAAGGTTTGTGATTCCTTTTTTTTAAGTCTCCTTCCATATTAGTTATTAGCAAGTATCTCTTAAATTTTTCTCACTTTTGAGTATGATTTTATCGTATTATCAATTACATCTCTTCTTGATTATATTTGCAATCATTTAAATGAGAATGACTCTTTTCCATATTTTTTTATTGATTTATGATTTTATTATAAATATGGATTTGATTTTTTTTTTGATTTGTTGGATCATGTTTAAATTTGTTTATTTTTATTGATAAAAGATCCTAGTGGTTGAGTAGTCCTATATTTTCTTATTATATGATTATCAAGCTAATTTATTACTATACTTTTGACTACTCAGGAATTGTCAGTTTTGCTATTTGAACTATGGATTATTAATTTAACATTAGCAAGGTTTGGATTTTACCCGTTGATGGGTATATATGGTGAAACATACCTACTCCATGTAAAGTAATAAATTGGTTGATTCTTTCTTAATTAGATAATCATGGACATGATATTCGAGTTTTATTTTTATTTTATTTTGAGCTATATTCTGATTCTCATCATGATTGTTTTAATTGACCTTATTTCTTTTCATGATGATCTTTTTTTTCAAATGTGCTTAATTAGAATATTCTTTTGATCTTTCATCTTTAGTGGCTATTAATTAGATATCTCTCTGACTAAGAATAATATTATCTTCTTATGATGATTTTATAGCCTTATATGCATTGAGCAAGGGGGAGAAATCCATAGTTGATTTATCCCTAGATCTTGTAGTTATCTATTTTTATGCTATAAGCTCTTTGGAACTAGATACGCATGTTTTGAGGAAGAGCAAATTAATTGGTCCAATTCATTTATATCCTTTAATATATCGTATACCTAGTTCATCAAGGACCCATATTTTCTTCATTTTCATATCAAAGTAATTGAGGTCATGATACTTTTATTTTGTGAAGGGTTTATGAGAGTATATACAATTGTTTATCTCTCTTTTATATGGGTTAAATAAGTCATCTTGTTAATATTAACTTTCGTATCTTATTTTGATGACTATTATGTTTTCGTTGATTTAGCTTTCCTTGTATGCTTAATTGATTTGGTTTTTATTTTTGAGGACTTACCCAAAATTCAAAATTTTATCTATATTGGTAATACTTTGAGGGGGAGCATTCAAGTCGACTGAATTTTTCTTTCTCAAGTAATTTTTCTCCTTTACCATATTTTATCTAAAGGGTATTCATATAACATGAAAAGGTATTGAGTCCAAATACATGAATTTGGATAAGCAAATAGATTTGCAAATAATGAGATCTTTTTATATCAATTGCTGTATTTTATATTGATCATTCCTTTATTTCGTTCCACTATTTATCTGTGGACAATTGTGACTATCATGGTTTCATTGATCAATGTTTCAAGTTTACGTATTTCGATTGATATCAAGTTATATATTTCAATATCTCAATTAGTATCTTTCTTCTTTGATATCTATTATTTACAATTATCTAATCCTCATGGCTTTTGACAGAAATCCATTATTTCATAATTCTCTTCCAAAACTAGAGTAATATTTCATATGATATTATGTTTTGGATTTCTTTCTTGGATTTCATATTGGTAAACTATTTATTGATTATTTTCAAATTCTTTTAGTTTTACCAACTATATTGTGTTTTGAGAAGCTATTTTCTACTTGGTACTCTATATTTGATATGTAGTTTCTATACTTGTCTTTACACACTTCTCCCATTGTTCTTCATTTACTATTTCTTGATCATGTTTGTCTATGCCTTCCTCTGATTTATTTACCTAAGATTGATTTCCTTTTATCTTTAGTACGGGAGAGCTTATTTTTGATCATATCAAAGGGGGAGAAGTGTAGCATTTGTTTTTCTAAAAAAATTATTTTTATAATTTTGGAGAATATATTTTTTTATTTAAATATTAGGTATAGAGTGATAAGAATTATTGTTAAATAGGATTTGATTTTGGGATTCCAAGGGGGCACACCTAATCCTATAGGTAAAGTATGATAGAATTAGGTTACATATGGTTTCTAGGGTCCCTAGATAGTCCCACATATGTTATTTTGTTATTTTAGATTTTTTTGAAATTTTTGGGAATTTTTGGATAATTAAAACCAATAGAATTTATTTTTCCATAGACTTTTGCGATTTACTGTGGGGCCACACGAAGTGATTTCTGAATTTTTGTGGATTTTTTTGGTATTTATTTGGAGTTATTTGTAGTTAAAAAATTTTAATGATTTTCTGTAATTAAATAATTATTTATACATCAGCAGTCCAGTCAACGACCCCCGGGCCCACCTGTCGGCGCTCAAATGAGTCAGCCACCGCCTCTCTCTCCTATATATATATATATATATATATATATATATATATATATATATATATGTTATTAATTCACGAAAACCTAGAAATTTCAGCTGCCTTTTGAGAGAGAGTTCTAGTAGAGATCTCGACTTCGCGGAGCGATTGGCGTCGATCTAGACGTCCGTTTCATTCGCCGTTTTTTTGTTAGAAGCATATTGAGGTTAGGTTTTTGAATATTATTTTATTTTTTGGAATTTTGACCTCGAATTTTTGGATAATTATTTGAGTGTCAGTTGTCCAAAAATTAATGCATCGCACGGTTTTCGAGATTTCGAGTGATTCCGTACTCCGATTCGTGATCCGTTTGAAGTTTTGGAAATTGACATCGAGCTCTACAACATACAAGTTTTCCAAAAATTTAGAGTTTCATCTAGTATTTTATTTTATTCGTAGAAGTAAGATTTGGTCAACAATTTATCGATTTGGTCACGGTTAGCCATAATGGCGATAACTTTGGACCAAATTGTGGTTTTGTGGCACGGTTGATTTCAATGCACTCATGCCGCTAAAATCTACTATGTTGCACACTCAAACTTTTAATTCATAATGTTTGACTAGTTAGTCAACAATATGTCTTGGTTTGCGTGCCACGGGTCCCAAATTTGGAACCGTGACTTTTCTTGGCCAAATATTTGTGTTAGATTGTTATTTCATAATTAAAAAGGTTGAAATAAGATTTTAGATGATTTACTCTAGAATTAGAATAGTATTAATTAAGTTACCCATTAGCCACTTTCTAGGATTTTTTAGAGTGGGAATCGTTGATCTAACTTGTGGTTTTTATGTAACGGGGTAGATCGGACTATGACGTCTTGACTTGTGACTTTATCATCTATCGGAGCAGGCAAGTATCACTATGACCTATATTTCCTTTATTTTTATACTGTATCTTCTTGTGTCGTCTTTTCACTATTACTCCCTTATGGTTCATGATTGTCATTGTTCATGATTACTATTGTGCACGAGAGTTAAAATCGTTTGGACATATATACATATTCATGTCTTACTCATTGTTTTCCATCGTTTATAGTTTATCGTATTGCTATTTATTGTAGTGGACATATATTATGAGTGAGTCGGACGGAGGATTACAACAAGTAAGCATGTGGTTAACGAATTGAATACAGACCACCTATACATTGATTGCATAATATCAGTCATGCACCACACATATGACTGACGGGTATCCCAATCTGTCTACACACTACAACAAAAAGACCTATTAATGACGTTTAATAAGTGGATTTCATGACGGCTGAAAAAAGCGTTATGAAAGTTGAAATACCTTTTTTCTATGACGGTTTGGGCTAATTTTGGACTTTTCATAATGTTTATAAAACAAAACGTTATTAATATTTTAGAGCGGTGGCAAACTTGTAATATTTTTAAGTTCATTTTTTGACAAAATCCTGCGCTTCAACAAAATTTTTTCTCTCCCCTCGTTCTGGTCTTCTCCTTCTCCGATCCTTTCTTCTTCCTCCTCTCCTCAACTCCAAAATCCATAGATCCAAAACCCTAACTCTAGTTTAGCAACACCCCTCTCGCCTCTTTTCTCCTTCCTTTCCCCCAACTCCAAAACCCTAACCCTAGATACAAAACCCTAAACCTAGTTAGAAAGGGAGGAGGAGATGGGGAGGGAGCTGGCGGCACGGGCGGGCCGACGGCTCTGGCACGGCCTCTCTGACGCGACGTCGCGTTAGGTAAAAAAAGAGAGCGGGACAGCCGATTGTGGTCTCTCCGCTTTCTTTCCTCTTTTCGATCGGGCGTTGGCGAATTCGCGGTGGCCGTCGAACTCGACGGCGCACGGAGACCGACGGACTAGTACATCTCGTACGTCTCCCGGCACCGCGCCTTATCTATTTGCCATTAAAATCGTTTGATTGCAAATCTTAATAAAAGAACAGTGTTACAATATAGGACTTAGATGTAGTCCTAGGAGTACACTTTTGTTTAATCTGGGTCCTAAGTGCCAATGGAGTGAGTGGTAATGCGTTGACTCCGTTGACGGGCTGACGACGGTTATCGGTTCTCTGAAGGTGTAGATTGCTCTGGGTACTGGAGCTGGCTGAGAGGAGGAAGATGTTGAGTGTCTGTATCTGCCTCTCTGATGATCTCTGTCTGGATTGTTCGTATGTATGTCTCTCTCTGTGTGTGGAGGGGATGATTCCTCTATTTATAGCTGGGCAGGTTGACTGCTCATGCGTGCATATGTAGGATGCCGGTGCATGGGGACGCCACATGGAGATTGCTGATGGAGGCGCATGGATGATGCCCTACTCGCGAGGTTGAATTCTTTTACTGCTGTTGTGAGCCGGCACGTAGCAGAGGAGAAGATCTTTCTGTTGCTGAGATCTTGGATGAGTTGAGTCAAAGGACACGTGTCGACCCATGGCTCGGAGATCTCTGATTGGTGGGGGATGATTTGGTGGGATGCGCCTTGGATTGGGCGCATGATGAGATTTTGGCTCGTGACCTTTAGGAGTCACGAGCCGTTCTGGGCGCATGGCTTTTGAGGCGCATGCGAGCGACTTTCCTTCTGTCTTTCGGGATCAGAGATCAGTCTGGGGCGCATGGCTTTTGAGGCGCATGCAATGCTTCAACTGGAGACTCTTCTTCTGTCTTTAGGGATCAGTGAAGGGTCTAAGGTGCATGGCTTTCGAGGCGCATAGGTTTGGGTGCATGGCCGCAGAGGCGCATGCGGGTGGTTGGGTGGCCACGTGGCAGTAGCCTTCGGGATAGAGTATGATGATGCTGACGTTGTGGACGCTTCATTTTCTGCAAAAACTGTCAGCCGTTCAGACTTGGGAAGGCGTGCTTCCAACTCTATCAGTTCAACATTTAATGTTGGTGACATTCGATGGACAGCTGAGTGGCGCGTCGGTTGATTCACTAGGCGTATGGGGGCGCATCCCCTTTGATGCGCTCGGTACAGGGCGCATCTGTTTAAGAGGTGTGATGCGCTGACCAGCCGGCATCCGACACGTCTTTGATGATGCGGCTGTTTCGCTTCTCGAGTGCTTTTAATAGCCGCTTGGCTGAAGTCGAGGCGTCCGGTTCATCCATTTAATGTGAGTTTATTGCACGGAATTCGGAGAGCCATCCACTTGGCGCGTAGGTTTGATCTGCCCGGCCTATAAATAGTGGCATGGAGAGAAGGTTTGCTTCTCATTCCCTCACGTACCTCCAATATGAACTTGGGTATTCGGGTGCATTCTGTTGACGAAGTGCTCCCGAGGGTGAAGATGAGACGCCATGTTGTCATTGATGCTCTTGAAGGTGACTGTTACATCCAAAAGATGGAGTCGAGGGCTTCTGAGGCAGGGCGAAGGTGCCTGTTGCATCCAAAGATAGGGATGCTCGGGCCTCGTCTCCATTGTTCCAGAAGAGCCGTAGATCGGAATGGCGGTGCTAGGCTCTCTCTTCCTTCAAAGTGGGTGCTGCCCACTCTGATTGTGTTGAAAGCTGCTCCTTTCGCCGATTTGATCACGGTCTTCCTTGGTCTTTGGAGGCTCTTTCGAAGCCTCCCCTGGCCATAGATTTGCGGTGCTCTTCTCTTCCTTGGTACCAGCCAGAGGGTTAAATGCTTTGTGTATCGAAGCATTTATCAGGTGAGCCTGGCTGGAAGAGCGGCACACCCCTGCTCGGCCAGGTGAGCCTGGTTGGAAGAGCGGCACATAACTGGGCTGCTGAAGGGATGCACATAACTGAGCTGGATGCACATAACTGAGCTGCTGAAGAGATGGCGGGATGCGCTTGGTTGGAGGCGTATGACATCTGCTGCGCCTAACTGGCAGCGCATGGTGACTGGTAGCGCATGATGACTGCTGCGCCTATCTGGAGGCGCATGGTGGACGCTGGCTGTAGACTTAGAATCTTTTCTTTGTAGAAATTCTCCTTTGTACAACCTTTTCTAGACATGTATAGACTTTTATATATAATAAAAAGTCCTTCTTCAAATGTCTATGGTTATTGACTTTGCTGTGAAGTATTCTGTGTGAGTCCTGGCGCATGTAGTGTCTGGCACATGGTCTTTCTGGTTGTGAAATTCCATGCTTCTACAAGACCCCCTTCAAAGTTTTCAAAACTTTTGAATAAGTTTTGGAATACTTTGAATAAGAAGCATGGCGATCAGGGCGCATGACTGTTGGGGCGCATGCCTGTTCAGCCGCATGCTCTTCTCAATTAATGAATTTGATAATGCCTCGGTAACCGAAAAGATTAATGATGATCTTTTGGTTTTATCTGCTGCTATCTTCACAAGACCCGAGGCGATGGCTGAGATCACTCGTCATCGGTTCACGCGTGCGACCACGGCCTATAAATAGGTGAGAGGTGAGAGAGAGAGAGTTCTTCTACTCTGTGCCATTGCCTCCTTTAGAGTTCTTTCTTCAAAACCCTAACTTCTTCCTCTCTGATAGAATGGCTCCCAAGACTCCTCGCGCGGTGCAGGCAAAGAAAGGGGAAGGAGCCGGCAGAGTTCATCGACGAGGATGCTCCTGCCACCATTGCGACTCCGGCCGACGTTCGCCCCGGGGTGACGGGTGGGTGTCGACTTTTGCTATCTAATGTGCTCTAACTTTCTGCTGCCGATGCGTATGGGCTTCTGTCCTTGATACGCTGAGGTTTTATCTTGCCAACGTGCATAGGCTCAGGCCTTTATCATGCACCGAGGTTTGGTTTGCTGACGCGCATGGGTTTTATACCCTGATGATGCGCCGAAGCTTTCGCTAACGCGCATAGGCTCACGCCCTGATAATGCGCCGAAGCTCTCATGCTGATGCGCATGGGTTTATGCCCTGCTGATGCGCCGAAGCTCCAATGCCGACGCGCCTGGGTGGTGCGCTGAAGCTGACGCTCATGGGTTTATGCCCTGACGCTGCGTCAATCTACTTTTGTCTTTTTGCTGACTTCACTTTTGTTGTGCCAGTATCGATGACGATCCCTCTGTTGAACGAAGTTCTCTTGGATGCTTCCCTTTGCCAAATGGGGGTTGATTTTGATGAGGTGGTTATCAACCCTGCAAAGGATGCTATCTTACAGAACAACCCCGGGAGAGAATGCTGCAGATCCAGAACCAGTTGCCACTTTTCCTCCAGAGTATGATGGAGAGTGGTAAACTGAAGTCTGCCGAATCTGAAGATGTGACTTTCTTAAAACCTGCTTTTCTGTTTGGTGACCGACTAGTCTCTTCTGAAGCGAAGATACTGAAGATCAAAGAAGATGGTTCTTCACTGCCAAAGGCATGGTTCTATACATGAGGCAGGTTGACCGCCAGTTGCCGCTAACGGCTTTTTATCGTCTGGCTTCGAAGAGAAGGATGGGTTGGAACTTACTCCTTCTCAAGGAGGGGCCTTGGGAGGTACCCTTTCGATCGATGCCACCTCAAACCAGCGAGATACTTTGGCTACTTCACGAGCCGGTTCCTCGTTCAGTTACCGAGCCTTGCGTCCCGGGAGCCTCTACAGTGAAGTTCCAAATGACACATTTCCCTTCAGTGCCCTGACCTTTGCAAATCGGATGTTGACAGCGAAGGTCACGTACCCGACAGGTGGCTTTAGAGTCGAGGGTTGGTGTCACTATATTCCGAGGTGGGACGAGTTGACCACTTGGGTGCTTTCAAGGTTCAAAGTTGAGCTTAAGGAGATCGGGCTGACATCCGCTATTCGGGCTACGCAGGCAGGCGTGGATCTCAATAAGCCTATGTTCCTTGCTCTTGGAATTATTCAACGCCCATACTGGCAGCTTTTTTACTCTGGTGGGAGAGCTGGGGTTGGCTCTCCATGAGATGCACGAGGTGTCTAAGCTTCCTTGGGGCTCAGAGCCGTACGAGGAATTTTCCGTCAAATGAGGAGATCCAGGTTCTGGAGGATAAGAACCCGGAGATGATGGCTGTGTTCAAAGAGGTGTCGAGCCACCATTATTGATACACCGGAGGGATAGGGGCAAGACCCAACCTCATGTAACTGCTTGGAGGGACTATGTCTTTAACAGGATTTAGCGGACCCTTCGAGGATCCGATTTGTGACTCCGCAGGGACTGAAGCCCGCGGAGGTGACTTCTGAAATAAGTCGACTGGAAGAGAGGACCCCACGTTCGGATGAGAGCGGCAAGGATGCCTATAGCTGCTTCTGGCACTGTGGGCACCGGATGTCATCTAAGGCAGTATTGACAGCCTATTTGATGATATGGCTCCGGGATTGCGTGTTTGTAGGTGGATCCGGTGCCGTAGAACGGGTACATCGAATCTCATTTTGCCTACTGTGAAGTTGGCTTTTGGGCGACCCTTAGCTCCTCCCCGCGATGGTGTGCAACCTGTTGCGCGGTTTGAGGTCTTTTGCTGATGACGTGGTCCATGAGAAAGGAAATAATGACAACTTTCCCCGGGCCGAGTTGCCTTTCCATTATCTTATGGGATGGCTGATTTTGCATCATCCGAACGTGATGAGTCCCGGTCGGAGGAGGATCATATTGAAGGGGATGCCTTCATCCGCCGCTTCTACAAGAGGAAGTGGTCATACACCGGCGTCCTGTTTGCAGGAGAGTCTTGTCCTACCTTAGGGGTGGGAAATTGTCAAGGTTGGCCCAATTTTCAAAGATTTCGAGGCCGACCAAGATTTAGTTGACTCTGGTGAAGATGCAGTCACTTTGCCGAAATAGAGTTTTCGTTGGTTACAAAGTATCCGGCCTTCTCACCTGGTCTATCGCAACCAGAATAAATGTTATCTGGAGCCATATATGCCAAGCCGATTTGCTCGTCAATTTGGCTATACTCAGCTGATGTTGCGGAATCCCAGTAGCAGTCTAGGCTTCGTCGGAAGTTTGCTGGACGGAGCCCGGGGCTGGCAGTATTATAACGCTGGATGCACTAGCGTTAGTTTTACTACGCCGGTCCGCAACCCTCGGCCGCAGATCCTATATCCGGCCGCCAAGCTGTATTGCCTTATGAACGCTGCATCTCCTGGTTATGACAGAGAGACTAGTTTTATTATTGGAACTCAGCTGGAGGCCACGGCGATTATGTTGAGGGTAGCCCGATCATATCGTCCACCAGATTTGGCGGGATATTGGGCTGCTGCCGCAGCGTCAGTGAGAGATCCGTCTGTTGGGAAGAGACGGGCTGTCACAGAAGCTGGTTCTTCTGTACCGAAGAGGTCGAGAAAGACGTCGACTGCAAAGGTTACGGAAGTGCCACCCGTAGTGCCAACGGGATCAGTTCCTGCTGAGGTAAGGAGTGCTCCGTAATTCTAATTCATTTTGTCATTGTGGTGACTTATACTTTCCTTCTTGCAGGGATCGTCAAAGAAGAAGTCCCGTATTCCAAAATCGAGTGCTAGTCAACCGAAGGAGGTGGCAGGTTCTTCTGATGAGCGCATTCCACCGATGATAATGTCTCCCGTGGAGGAGGGTCCCGAAGATGTTCCAGCGGAGGTTTTAGTATCCCCTGTCTTTGAGGTTGCAACAAATTCCGGGAAGGTACAGTCTGCCGTGGAGGCCTTGGACGTTGAGGGTCCTACGGACTCGAGGTATCCTGATGATGAGGTGGATTGGAGTTCGTCGCCTTCTGATGACGTCCCTCCGGCGCTGCAAGAGTCTGTTGCGGGGGCAACAGATATGGTTGGGACAGAGGAGAGGGTTGATTCCCCTCCTTGTCATGATGAGGGGAGGTCGGCTATATCATTGCCGAGTCCTACCCCAGCTTCAACCGTGGTAGTGGAGGCGGCTACCGATCAGGAGGTAGCGACAGATTCTGTCCCAGTGGAGGGACTTGATGACGAGACCCGTCTGTTGGTCACAACCGCTGAGGCGGGTCAAGAGACGGGTGATAATTTCCCCATTCTGCCAAGGGAAGTACCAGTTGTCGATAGGACGTTGGGGGTAGAAGAGGTGGCCGTTGACGTCGGTGGTTCCTCCGGGCTTGAGAAGGGCGAGGGTGTGGAACCCTCTGTTGCCCCTCCTACTTGGGGTATTATTTTGACGCCTGCGCGGGCTTCCTCTGTTCCTTCGGCTCCTCGGGCTAGCAGTCCAGTCCCCGTTGATGAAGAGCTCATTGATACTGAGGTTCAAGCCTCGCAGGTTGAGGTTGGCGGATCTTCTTCCGGTCCGCAAACTGCTGTAGCTCCTCCAACTCCTGCTATGACGCCGCAGGTCCTGGCGGATGTAGACGAGTATGTGAAATTCCTCGTCAAGGGGGTATACAAAATGCTGCAGACGGGTGTATCTGCTGTGATGGATGCCAATAGGAGCTTTGCAATGGCAAGAACTTTGGCAATGCCCTGTATCGAGCTGATCCGCATTCACCAAGGCCACGACTATATGGCCAAAATTTTGGAGGCTTCGGTGATCGAGCTGGACGAGCGGCTTGCGGAACTTCAGCGCATCCAGCGAAACGACCTCTCCGTCCTGATAGATGCGGAGAAGGGGAAGCTGATTGCCGAGATCGAGTCTTCATACCAGGCCACTGTGGGCCTTTAGAAGCACGAGGTGGCTGAGACTGAGGCTGCGGTAGAGCAGTTGTCTCAGTCTATGAAGACGACGGTGGAAACTCGAGCTGCATTGGATGCTAATATCGCAGAGATCGACACCCAGATGCGCCGCCTTGAAGATCAACGGGCCCGACTCCAGTTAGATGCCGAGCGTGTCTGGGCTGAACACGTAGCATTCCAAAAGGAAGAAGCGACCTTTACACAGCGGACTCTTGCCTTGGCGCAGCAGCGACAACAGCTTGATGCGAAGCATGAAAGCGATACTTCCGCTGGGGCTGTTGAATTGATGCGTCAAGAAGCTGAGCGACGAGTCCTGGCGACTGTGGAGGCCCGTACAGCCGACCTAAAGCTTCGAGTCAGGAAGCTCTCAGCCCATCCTGGGGAGGTTCAGGGACTGTAGTTTTTTCCCTTTTTTTATGCTCTTTTGCAACCCTTTGCTGAGGGATAATGTAGCCTTTTGTACTCTCTATTTCAGAAAATAAAGAAGTACGCAACTTTTTGTGATGTGTTCATTTTGTTATTATGAACTTGATGATTTGTGTGGACCTATTATCTTTTGCGCACCTTGGTTTTAGGCACAAATAATAAGTTTGAAGGAACCAACATGTTTGCTCAGAGGTGATGTGGACATGGCAATCATTGGGTCCAAATAATAGAATCATCCCACTCAGAGGTGTGATGGACGTGGTAGGAATGATCCTGGGGGATACGCTGAACAACTCAGAGGTGATGTGGACGTGGAAGTTCGGCGATCGATGTACGACAACGCAGGGGTTGTTTGTACAAGATATTTACTCAGAGGAAATGTAGACGTGGTAAACATGAAGGGTAGCGTCGGCTTACGTAGCGTAAGAGTCCGCTTTGTAGGGTGTAGAAGAACAACTCAGAGGTAATGTGGACGTGGTTGTCTTTCTACTGAAGGAAGCCACGGAACAGCTGGGTTCCCGAAGCGGATGAGTTTGTGGAAGGAGATTGTTTGTGAATCCTGATGATTGGGCCCACAGATCCCCTTGGGGAAGTACATGTCTGAAGGATGTCAAGAATAGTACTTCTTTAGGAACTTGCCGTTGATGGGCATCATAAACAAGTCTCCATTGGGTTTGGCGAGGCGGTAAGCACCGTTTGAGTATACCGTCTCTATGATGAAAGGTCCTTCCCACTTGGGCTCGAACTTTCCTGGTGTCTTGTGAGTTAACACCATCGGCCTCCTGACTGCCAGAACCAGGTCACCAACTTGGAAAGTCCTCTATTTGACCTTCTTGTTGAAAGCCTGTGATATACGGGCTTGGTAGAGTTCGATGCGTTGTTGAGCTAGGAGACGCTTCTCATCGAGTGCCTCCAGTTTCCGCAGACGATGACGTTGATTGTCCTTTTTTGTGAGTTTGTTTGTTATTACCACGCGGAGTGAGGGTATCTGGATCTCGAGAGGCAGTACCGCTTCGCTCCCGTAGACCAGAGAGAATGGTGTGTTGCCTGTCGGGGTCCGTACCGTTGTGCGGTAGGCCCAAAGGCATTCGCCAAGCTTTTCATTCCAGTCGCATTTATTGGATGACACGACCTTTTTGAGTAGCCTGACGATGGTTTTGTTGAACGCCTCTGCTAACCCGTTTGCTGCCGGATTATAGGCGGTGGATGCCACGTTTTGAATGCGGTTCTTGTCACAGAACCTGCTAAAAATATGGCTAATAAACTGAGGACCGTTGTCATAAATGATCCGCCGGGGTACTCCAAAACGGTAAATGACATGGTGTTTGATAAAGCTGACCACCCTGGAGCTCGTTACTTCCGCCAGTGGGACTGCTTCTGCCCATTTGGAGAAGTAATCGGTGATGGCCAGGATGAAGCGGTGTCCTCTTGATGAAGAAGGGGTGATAGGTCCCACAATATCCATGCCCCAGGCTTCGAAGGGCCAGGAGGCGACTGTAGGATGTAGTGGTTCAGACGGTGTATGTATGAAGTCAGCATGGAGTTGGCATGCGTGACACTTCTTAGCATATTCAACAGCGTCGGTGGCCATGGTTGGCCAATAGTAGCCCATACGTCGCAGTCGATCCTGTAACTTAGGACCGGGTTGATGAGCTCCGCAAGTTTTGTCATGAGCTTTTCGGAGGGCTTCGGCTGCTTCTTCGTTGGACAGGCATCGAAGGAGGAGCCCATCGAAGGAACGTCGGTACAGCGTTTTAGTAGCTGTGTCGTAGTAGAATCGAAGAGAGCGTCTCCTGACTGAGACGGCTTCCTTCGGGTCCTCTGGAAGAATTTCGTAGACAGCAAAGTCGATGAACGGGAACCTCCAGTCTCGGACATTAACACCAGTGTTCGTCGGCATGGCGTGGGCTACTTGCAAGCACAGGTTGTTTCTGGGATAAATCAAGTCTCGGCCTGTTACCGTGATATAGTGTTGAGTCCCAAAGGGCGCTGCCAATGAGGCTGTGAGGCCAGCCAGAGCGTCAGCCTCCAAGTTTTGTAGATGAGGCACGTGTTCGATGAAGAACCCGATGAAGGTTGAAATGATGTTCAATGCAACTTCATGGTAAGGGATCAGATCTTCATGGCGAACCTCGTACTGCCCTCGAATCTGGTTCACGACGAGTTTTGAGTCACCGTAGGCTTCCAGATGGTCCACCTCCAGCTGTTGTGCGAGTTGGAGTCCCATGACGAGTGCATTGTACTCGGCACATTGTTGGAGCACGGCTTCGAAAGGGAGTAAGCACGCTGGATGACTAGCTGATCGGGGGAGACTAAGACTACCTCCACTCCTGCGATGATTTGGCCTTTGGGGCCTGTTCTCGAAGTGCCATCGAAAAACATCTGCCAAACGGAGCTTCCTTCGGTGACGTTGGATTCTTGGACCTCATTCGGGATGTCTTCATAGAGTTTTGAGGATTCTGGGATGGCAAACACCAAAGCCAAGCACTCCTTTTCAACGGGGTTGTACCGGTGTTCGGCCCCGATGAGCGTTCGACTGAGGTAGTAGATTGCTTGCTCATAGCCTGTATCGCTGTTTTGAGCCAGCAGAGCGCCAAGGGAATGATCCATGGCACGGACGTAAAAAAGAAATGGTTTGCCTGCAACAGGTGCCACCAGGACTGGTGGGCTCGTCAAGTAGGCTTTGATGTCGTCGAAAGCCTTCTGGCACTCCTCTGTCCAGACATAAGAGACTCCCTTCTTCATGAGCTGAGTGAAGGATTGACATTTACCGGAAAGGTTTGCTATGAACCTCCGGATGTATGCCAGACGTCCCTGTAAGCCTCGAAGTTCTCGAAGATTCTTCGGAGGGTCCATGTTGAGGATGGCTTTGGTCTTCTCGGGATCAACATGAATGCCTTTCGCCGTGATGACAAAGCCCAAGAATTTGTCGCTAGAAACCCCCAGGAAGGATTTAGCGGGGTTCATTTTGAGTTGATGTGCCCGCATGAGATCGAAGATTGTCTTCAAATCCTGTAGGTGATCTCCTTTGAGGCGGCTCTTGACTGCGATGTCGTCAACATAGCATTCGACTATTTTGCGAAGATGTTGACGGAAGATGGTGCTCATAGCTCGTTGGTATGTTGTACCGGCATTTTTCAAGCCGAAGGGCATTACTGTGTAGCAGAAAACACCCTTTGGAGTCCTGAATGACGTGTGTTTTGCGTCATCGGGGAACATCTTGATTTGATTGTAGCCTGAATACCCATCCATGAAGGACATGCGTTCAAAACCACATGTGTTGTCGATCATCACGTCGGTGATCGAAAGCGAGAATTCGTCCTTCGGGCAAGCAGAATTGAGGTCCCTGAAGTCGATACAGACTCGTATCTTCCCGTTCTTCTTGGTGACAGGTACGATGTTGGCTACCCAATCTGGGTGTTGTTCCTCACGGATGAAGCCGCTAGTCAAGAGTTTGTCTACCTCCTGATCGATGGCATTCATGATATCCGGACAGAAACGTCGTTGTTGTTGTTTGATAGGTTTGGCATCAGGTAAGATGTTCAACCTATGCATTGCGATCTGTGGATCGAGTCCCGGTATATCTTCGTAGCTCCAGGCAAAGACGTCGATATACTCTTTAGCCAGCTGGATTAAAGCCTCTCGGTCTTCTCCTTCTAGGCTTTTGCTGACGAAGATGGGTTTGGAAGAAGATCCGTCCCCAAGGTCGATCTGCTCGACTTCGTCTTCGGTGGGAGGTTCACGTAACTCAAAACGAGACTCCCATTGCTCTCCTAGGCGTTGAGCCCATGGTTCTTCTTCGAAGGGTTCCGGCGTTTGGTCTTCGCCTTCACCTTTTTAAGGTTGTGCTGACGTCATGTTAGCTGACATCACTTTCCTGAAGACTGATCCGATACTGGTATCAGAATCCCAAGTCGACGCTTCGGACGAGTGGGAATGTTCTACGTCTTCTACGTCTGAGCTCTCTGGGGTTGATGGTGGCGTGACATAGCCTATCCCCCGTCGAGTTTTGTTATAGTAGTTTTGCGGCCTTCCTTTGGGTGTTGAACACTGGAGAGGGAGAGGTCGACCCTTGCCATAGTTTAGGCCTTTATTGCTTTTTAGGTCGTAGCCCATCTTCTGGATGATGTGCTTTGCTGTATCCGTATACCGATAAACTTGTACTCTGCCGGTATCAGGTTCAGGCTCGAGTGGCGGGAGGTCTTGATGACGCTCGACTTTGCCAAAAATGGAGGATCTTTCGTCTCGGCTTCGTGGAGGGTTTATGAAACAGACTCCTTGAGACGGGACTACTCGGTTTACATTATGGACGGTCGTTATTTGTGTTTGCAATGACCGTAGAGCGTGATCTAATGTATACATGGCATTCCAATATGGAAGACAGGAGTAATTAAAAGACACTCTATTATTGATGAAGTACGAGATTTTATCCCGCGGGATTACATTGTCTAAGGAGGGTGCATCTACATCAGCAGAGATATATTTGCCAAGCTCCTCGTCTGTAAGCACTGGGGCTGGATCAGGAGAGTCCACCACAGCTTTGATCTTGGGGTCTGAGAGGGTTATGTGAGCCCTCTCTGGCATCTTGGATGACTGCGGGGGCTTGCCCTTGAGACTCACCTTCAGAGGTGCCTCAACTGCGCCTCCTGTGAGTGGTGTCTTCCCCTGTAATTTTGCCACCAGGGGAGCCGATGTTTGAGGCGGCTTTCCCTTGAGGCGTATCTTCAGGGGGGCCTCAAGAGTCGGTGCTTTCCCGGATAGCTTGATGCTCATTGGAGGCGCCTTCTGGGGTGGTTTGCCCTTCAGTCGGATCTTCAGTGGGGCATCTGGATTCATCTTAGGCTCCGTGTCCGGCTCAGTTGCCGTCTCAGCCTCATCATCAGTATCGTTGGCTTCCTCTTCGTCAAGTGGCTTGTACAAGTCGGAATCGGTGAAGTAAGCCTCAATCCCTTTGAAAGGATCGATGCCTGCGAACTCCGTCCGGATGACGCCGTTGGTAGATACATATTTCATGCATTGGTGGAGCGTGGAAGGCACCACCATGTACTCATGTAGCCACGGTCGGCCGAGCAGGATGTTGTAGTTGACCTCGGCATCCACCACATAACAAGTCACCTCAGTTTTGAGGTTGCCGATGTGGCACTTCAGTCGAATCTTGCCCAGTGGCTCGCTTTTGCTAGCGTTGAAGCCACTGAAGGTTGTGTTGGAGGGCGCCAGACGGTACATTAGGATCCCCAGTTTTGACATCAGCGCCTTCGGGATGATGCTGAGGGAAGACCCCGGATCGATATGAATCCGGCTCACCTTGACTGAACCGATGTACCCCGTATAATACAGTGGTCGGTTATGACGGTAGTGCTTGAGCAGCATGTCTTGTTGGGTGAAAGTTATGTTTGGGATAATTTCCTCCGCACAATGACAGTGTACACAAGTAGTTGAGAGGTCTTCAGGTTGCTTGACCTGACTGAAAAAGGATTCAGCGTCATTCAGAGCTTCGCAGAGAGCTTCTCGGGAGTCTTTGGAAAGACGCAGGAGCTCAAACAAAGATAAGCGTGCAGGAGTACTGGCCAGTTGTGCCAGTATGTCAAAGTTGTGGGGCTTGGCTAGCCCGAAGCATTCTCCTTCCGTAGAGGTCTATCGAAACGAGCCTCCACCTGCTTCTGCTTATTGGCTGCTGAGGGTTTAGACGGGCCCTCCTCAGGGATTGTGCCGGAAGGCACCACCTCGGCGGCAGCTTCGCCGGGCTGAGCGTTCTGTTGTGCACGCGTCTGTACTGGAAGTGCCTCTTCTGTTGAAGAAGAGACCGTACGGCAAGACTTGATCTTCCTGCCTTTTGATTTGGAGGTAGAGTGTACCTTCGGTTGAGTCACCTCGGAGACGAGGTCGGGGTGAACCCAGAGGACCTCTCCTAGAGATGTGGTGAGTGGGATGAGTCCACTCACATTGTCGCGGGTAGGTGGCAAGTTCACCATCTCCATTGTCGCCTTAGGGATGGGGATGACGCCATCTTGTGTGGTGGTCGGCGGCAAGGTACCGAACTGAAGTGACACCACATTGGCTGATATCGTCTTCTCTTCATAGTCGACGGAGATTACATCGGCATTGATCATGCGCTGGATGTAATTCTTGAGGACGTAGCAGTCCTTGGTCGGGTGTCCGACAAACCGATGGTAGTGACAGTACCTCGGGTTGTCCACTTTCCTAACTTCATCGGGCCGCTTCGGGTCCAGGAGCTTGATCTTGTCACCCTGCTTCAGTATTTCGAAGAGTTGCAGGGTGTCTTCGTCATTGAATGAATACACCTCCTTAGGTCTCGATGCCAGTGGAGGCTTCTGAGTAGGCGCAGATGCATCCTTCGAGGCATTAACAGTCAATGCCTGTTTCCCCTTTGCTTCTCGCCCGGAGTTGTTGGCGGCTGACCTTTTCCCCTTATCATCAAAGGCGGGGAAGCTGACACCCAGAAGACGTGCATTGGCCACCTTCTTTTCTGCGGCTTCAGCTTCGATGATCAGGGAGCTCCAGTCGGAAGGAGGAGTAGAGTTGAGCCAGAGCTTCACTGTGGGCAGCATGTTAATGCTGCAAGAGAAGAGAAGCGCATATTCTGGCATGCCTGGAGGTAGCCTGAAGCAGGCTTGTCGGAAGCGTTCGATGAACACCCGAACCATTTCTTTCTCCTTCTGGCGTATCTCTATGAGAGATGCCATCGTCATGTCCTTCCCGCCATCGTAGAAGCGATCGAGGAAGAGGCGCGTCAAGTCATCGAAGGACGATATAGAATTGTCGGGGAGGCTGCAGTACCAGTCATACGCCACCCCTTTTAGGGCCCCAACAAAGATGCTGGTGAGGAGCGCGTCCTCCTTTGGAAGATGCCCCGTTTGTGACTGGAAATATGTTAGGTATCGACGCGGAGAGTCCTTCCCATCGTATGGTGTGAGTGTTTGTGGTTTATATTTTGGAGGATAAACCACCTTGTTCCACTCGAGGGGATAAGACTGGGGAATGCCCATCTTCTGGCGCTCCTCTTGCCTGTTTTTGGACTCAAAGCGCTCCCGCAGGTCCTTGATCATTTCGACCACATCCTCCGTAGAGCTAGGAGTCGGGAAAGGTGGCACTATCTGAAGCGGAGCGTTTGAGGGTTCCGATGTTCGAGGTACTTCTGTGTCGGAGGGTGCCCGTTGAAGGGGTACACTCGACTCTCCATTAACTCCTGGGTCGGGACCGGTTGAAGGTGTTCTGGTCAAGGCCGACCGAATATCAAACACTGCTTGAGTCAGTGCTTGCATAGAGGCAGAGAGGGTTTTGAGTCCTCCCTCTAATGAGTCTATGCGCTGAACAATGTCCTGCGGTGGTGCATCAGACTCGGCATCATCCCCAGCCATGTATACTATCCTGACACGGCCAGGAGTGGATGGATTGGTTGAGGCTTCGCTCTCGGCCTCACTTTCATGTGGGGGAGTCACCTCTCCTGGTGTTTCACCTTGGCCACCCCCAGTCACGTTCTGGAGGTCATTCTCGACGGGCGCATCTGCCAGGGCCTGATTATCCTCGACTCCGTCTTGAAGGGCCTCTTCGTCTCTACCCCCAGCTGTGTCCTGAGGGACATCTTCGTTTCAAGGCGCTTCTGGGAGGCTGACTTCGCCTCGAGGATGAAGATCCGCCGCAGCTGCGCTTTGGACATCTTCGTCTTCGGAAGGAAGCTCAACAAGGGTCTGACTACCCCCAGCTTCCTCCAAGAACTTCTTCTGCGACCGAGTGCCTTCGAACACCCCGGAGGTCGAGACTGCTGCCTTGGTTTTCCTTGGCTGGCTTTTGGACGAGGAATTGCAGGTCGTCTTCTGGAGAGATGAGGAGTTGGAGACCACATTGCATGAAGCAACTCTTGGCTCCTCTTCTGTTGACACCTTCTTCCCAAGGCGATATCGGAGGGGTGTCGATGACTGCAGTCGCTGGAAGACTGACTGCCTTGGTGGTACTGCCGTCTTGCCACAGCAGTTGATAGTGACCACCGCACAAGTATGCCCCGTGAGAGGCTCATCGTGCTTGTTGGTCGACTCTCCTGACCGGCGCTTGTGAGTGATCACATTACGCAGGTCGTTGGAGGAGAGTGCTACCCTCGCACCCCCTTCAGGCGCATGGCAAGGCCAAACGTCGGGGCGGACAGGTGAGTGCTGCGCCCCCTGATCTAATACCAAGCAGGCATCATGATCAGTAGTGGGGGAACAACAACATTTGAAGTGACTTGAACGGACCTCAAACGCAAAACCAGAGGAGGCGCGGGAGTTCAAGACCACTGAATTTGCTGCACCCGACTTGGTTATGCACGCAGTGGATGCGCCCAAGTAAGATGAGGACTTTGAAGATCGACTCGTTTTTGGTACCGAAGCACCTGAGTCGACCTTGTACAGCTTGCCATCGGCAGCGCGCGTGATTGTGAGCACGTGCCTCTGGCCTGCTGCTGGCATAGCACGCTTGTGGCGCATGGCCCGTGCCGCCTTGGATCTCTTTGTACTAGCCCGCTGGGGCGCATAGTACTCAGCATCCAAATTCTCCTCGCCGTTACAGCGAGTGAGTCTGTCAAAGATAGAGACTTTTTGTGGCACATCAGAGGTGATGCGCGGGGCTTTGGCTGCGCCCCTGCTCCGTCGACGCATCTTCCTCGCCTGAGAGGGAGATGGCTGGGGAATGTGGTCAGCCGCACGTTTCCTCGAGAGATGTGCTGCATCAGCGGGCGCACCTTGGTTGCTGAGAACGTCAGCAGGAAGAAAGGGCTGGATTGGCACATCCCCTTCAGTGGTGGTGCCCGAGGCGTCGACCTTGCGCACCCAGACACGGCGGGTCTTCTTCGGCTTCGGCAGCCGCTTCGAAGGACTCGCGCTTCCTTCAGAAATGAACTCCTCGTACGCCTGTTGATTGAGGCGCACGACCAGCGTCTCGTGGGAGGAGCCCACCTTCACGTCGTCGGCCTGTGACACGACTTTCTCGGAAGAGGAGAAAGAAGTCCCCAGCAGAATCGCCAGCTTATTTGCCATTAAAATCGTTTGATTGCAAATCTTAATACAAACAGAACAGTGTTATAATATAGGACTTAGATGTAGTCCTAGGAGTACACTTTTGTTTAATCTGGGTCCTAAGTGCCAATGGAGTGAGTGGTAATGCGTTGACTCCGTTGACGGGCTGACGACGGTTATCGGTTCTCTGAAGGTGTAGATTGCTCTGGGTGCTGGAGCTGGCTGAGAGGAGGAAGACGTTGAGTGTCTATATCTGTCTCTCTAATGATCTCTGTCTGGATTGTTCGTATGTATGTCTCTCTCTGTGTGTGTGGAGGGGATGATTCCTCTATTTATAGCTGGGCAGGTTGACTGCTCATGCTCGCATATGTAGGATGCACCGGTACGTGGAGACGCCACGTAGAGATTGCTGTTGGAGGCGCATGGATGATGCGCCCTACTCGCGAGGTTGAATTCTTCATACTGCTGTTGTGAGCCGGCACGTAGCAGAGGAGAAGATCTTTCTGTTGCTGAGATCTTGGATGAGTTGAGTCAAAGGACACGTATCGTCGACCCATGGCTCGGAGATCTCTGATTTGGTGGGGGGATGATTTGGTGGGATGCGCCTTGGATTGGGCGCATGATGAGATTTTGGCTCGTGACCTTTAGGAGTCACGAGCCGTTCTGGGCGTATTGCTTTTGAGGCGCATGCGAGCGACTTTCCTTCTGTCTTTCGGGATCAGAGATCAGTCTGGGGCGCATGGCTTTTGAGGCGCATGCAATGCTTCAACTGGAGACTCTTCTTTTATCTTTAGGGATCAGTGAAGGGTCTGAGGTGCATGGCTTTTGAGGTGCATGCAGGTTTGGGCACATGGCCGCGGAGGCACATGCGGGTGGTTGGGTGGCCACGTGGCAGTAGCCGTCGGGATAGAGTCATGATGATGCTGACGTTGTGGACGCTTCATTTTCTACAAAAGCTGTCAGCCGTTCAGACTTGGGAAGGCGTGCTGCCAACTTTGTCAGTTCAGCATTTAATGTTGGTGACATTCGATGGACAGCTGAGTGGGCGCGTCGGTTGACGTTCCACTAGGCGTATGGGGGCGCATCCCCTTTGATGCGCTCGGTACAGGGCACATCTGTTTGAGAGGTGTGATGCGCTGACCAGCCGGCGCATCCGATACGTCTTTGATGATGCGACTGTTTCGCTTCTCGAGTGCTTTTAATAGCCGCTTGGCTGAAGTCGAGGCGTCCGGTTCATCCATTTAATGTGAGTTCATTGCACGGAATTTGGAGAGCCATCCACTTGGCACGTAGGTTTGATCTGTCCGGCCTATAAATAGTGGCATGGATAGAAGGTTTGCTTCTCATTCCCTCATGTACCTCCAACATGAACTTGGATATTCGGGTGTATTCTGTTGACGAAGTGCTCCCGAGGGTGAAGATGAGACGCCATGTTGTCATTGATGCTCTTGAAGGTGACTGTTACATCCAAAAGACGGAGTCGAGGGCTTCTGAGGCAGGCAGAAGGTGTCTGTTGCATCCAAAGATAGGGATGCTCGGGCCTCGTCTCCGTTGTTCCGGAAGAGCCGTAGATCGGAATGGCGGTACTAGGCTCTCTCTTCCTTCAAAGTGGGTGCTGCCCACTCTGATTGTGTTGAAAGCTGCTCCTTTTACCGTGATTTCGATCACGATCTTCCTTGGTCTTTGGAGGCTCTTTCGAAGCCTCCCTTGGCCACAGATTTGCGGTGCTCTTCTCTTCCTTGGTACCAGCCAGAGGGTTAAATGCTTTGTGTATCGAAGCATTTATCAGGTAAGCCTGGCTGGAAGAGCGGTACACCCCTGCTCGGCCAGGTGAGCCTGGTTGGAAGAGCGGCACATAACTGGGCTGCTGAAGGGATGCACATAACTGAGCTGGATGCACATAACTGAGCTGCTGAAGAGATGGCAGGATGCGCCTGGTTGGAGGCGCATGACATCTGCTGCGCCTAACTGGCAGCGCATGGTGACTGGCAGCGCATGATGACTGCTGCGCCTATCTGGAGGTGCATGGTGGCCGCTGGCTGTAGACTTAGGATCTTTCCTTTGTAGAAATTCTCCTTTGTACAACCTTTTCTAGACATGTAATAGACTTTTATATATAAATAAAAAAGTCCTTCTTCAAATGTCTATGGTTATTGACTTTGCTGTGAAGTGTTCTGTGCGAGTCCTGGCGCATGTAGTGTCTGGCGCATGGTCTTTCTGGTTGTGAAATTCCATGCTTCTACATTATCCTCCGGCATCAAAAGGTAGAGCATGCCGCTGTCCTGCGCGACCGACCCCCACAGCACCGTGCGGGCGTAGTCGTACCGCACCACCCGGTAGCCCTGGTACGACACCGCGACCTCCTTGGCCCGGATCCCCTTCCTGAACCGCACCAGGCTGCCGTCTGCCCTCATCACAAGGACTCTGTCCCTTGCATGCTGCTCAACCGTACAAGGACACGGACACGGTAAGGAGTTGCCCATTTCTTACCAACCTCTCTGTTTGTTGCTCGACCAAGTACTCATGTCTCTCCTTATTATGAATATAGGAACAGATGATGATTCTAAGTATTGACATTTGTTGGATGGAGACGAACATTGTTGTGCATTCTCATTTGGCCCATTGTATAAATTCTCTATATGTTGTCCAAATTTTTGGAATTTTCATCATACAACAAAACAAAAATTTAACAAATTTAAGCTATTGAAGACTAAATTAAATATAGTTTTAATCATTTTGTATTAAACAAGAAAAGAGAAAGTTTAATCAGTATTCAAATCCTAAACTGGGGCACAGTCAAGTGTGGATCGATTCTTAGATTTCTTGTTAGAGCATCATTACGGAGGCCCATACCAATTTCTACATTCTAGATTTAGAATATAGGAACTCATTTTATAGAATAGTGAGACCCATACTATTTTTCTATTTCTAAATTTTCAGGTCTAACCCAACCAGATGAACTATAAGTTGGACATGAGAATTTCTAGATTCAGAATGTAAAAAATTATTTTGTAGAATAGTAAGTCCCAATTTGGAGTCCAATTCTATATTTACATTTTTTTTACATTAATTTTTTTGTGTTGTCACTGGTATGCCACTGAAAGTTTTTTTGTGTTATCCTGGTAGATTATTTGCCTTGCCTTTATTGACATACTGAACTAGTGTTTCGTTTATGCAGAATTTTTCTTTGACTGGTTATGATGAGTCATTCCACATAATGAATCTTGCAAGATCTACTATTCTCGACAAAATTCTTTGAGATCATCTTACAAGTTTCGAGTTTTGTTCATCGTTAATTCCTATTGTTGTTAGAGAACTAGTTTGTCTTGTACATGCATCTTTTTTCCCTTTGTGATTGATTATTGTTCTCATCACTTGTATTCACTTGCAAAGAAACTATATATGTAGACTCAAATTTCTTCTTTTCATCAAGTGGATTTTTGTTCATGACTCTCCTATTTCTGCTAGATTTCAAATGGCATTTGATTCAATTGTATGAACTGTAGGATTGGACTGACTAGCTGCTTTATTGATTCTCTAATACCATTTACCAGACTAATTAACTTCTTACTTTTTGCCGATCATTCTTCAGTTCAAGTTCTAATATTATTTTGTATTTTCTCTCTTTGTAGTCAAGCAAAAGTTTCCATTAAGGATTATGAAGTGCAAAATTCGAAGCTTAGAGTTGCATCAAGAAATCTTTGGCAGGATGGTCCCCTGAATGAAACTTTAGTAATTGGTGTTTTTCTTTCCTCTACAGACTCTCTCTTCAAGCAGGTAATATTTTGGTAGTTCAAAATTACTTATCAGGGGAATTAGAATTAAGGAGAGGAGAGGAGAGGAGAGGAGAGGAAAATAAAGGAAAAGGAAAAAGAAAAAGAAGAAGAAAAAGAATTTTTTTTGCAATGATGATTTGGCTGCTCCTTCAGATGGCAAGGCAGCTCCATTGCAGCCATTTGTTGGAAGAAGGGATGATGAGAGTGGGGGTCCACCTCCAATTGTGAGTGAGTAATCATGGACTGAAGCTGAATCTGAGCCTCTTCTAGCTAATTTATGTACCTCTTGGAGCTATTTATGTTATCATTTTCTCTGCTTATGTTATCATTTTGTTACCTTTTTGAACAAAATAAAGCAGAAACAGGGAAGTGAGTGCTTGAATTTATGTTACTTCTCAAGATATTACTGATGTACTTTTCTCAGTTGGTCTTATGTGTCATTTATACCTGGTTCTAACTTGATAACATCTAAATTGTGGATATAGGTGGGGTGAGGATTTGGAACACGAGACCTCCATTTAGTGGCATTTTAATATCATTCTATTTTTAGCAATTCTCCATTTGCGCCAAGTGCAGTCAGTCTAATAAGTGATGCTTTCTTAATTATGCATTTTCGATTTTGATTTCTAATATATAAATTTCATGTTAACTTTCTTTAATTTATCGGCTTGGTAAAATCCAGGTTGATTGTTAGGCTCACATTTCAGCGTTGATTACTAAAGTGCTAAGCTGACATTTTCGATTTTTTGCAAAAAGGGCACAACGTGACGCTGAGGTGCATGCAGGCGCTGGTGAGGGTTCAGGCGAGAGTAAGGGATCAGAGGATGAGGCTCTCCCACGACTGCGCCGACTGCAGCAGCACGAAGTCGTCGCTCAGCTGTGATACTACTTCTCTTTGGGACTCCCGATATCTTCAAGAGATGGCAGAGAGAAGATCCATGGTCAGAATCTACTTAAGTAAATATTTCTAATAATTTGGTTAGCAAAAGAGATATTTATTCCTATTTTTTGGGTACATTCTGTATTTGGATATTCAATGTAATGAAGATGTTGATATGTACTCTATTTTGATAAATGTAATAAAGATGGTGATATATAATGTTAAGTTTTTGGAATGTAATATATACTATACAATATAGAGCATTATAAATGTGCTAATTTGAATAGTATAAAGTGTTATAAATGTGCTGCATTGAGCCTATACATATTATCTATTCATGACGTTTTAAAATTGTTCTGAATTGTGCACTATATATTAACTATTCATAACGCTTTTATAGAAACTATTCATGACGGTTATTTTATGACGCTTTTAAAAAACATTTATAACACCCGTTTTCATAACGGTTGCTGTGGAAAAAAAATGTCATGGTTCGTCATTAATGACGCTTTTTAGCCGTCATTAAAACGGTTTTTTGTTGTAGTGACATGCTGAAAGTTGGTATTCTAAAATACACAGTACACGTGACTTAATCATTGTTGCTCTATTGTCTATTGTTCTTTTTTTGTCAAGTCTACCTTCTTATTGTCATCATGTCTTAGTGGTATATCAAAGTCTACCTTCATATTGTTATCATGTCTCAGAGGTACTTTCTTATCATACAATGTCAAAGTAACTGAAGATAATTATAGGCCTATACTTATCTTCAGTTACTTTCCTTTTATCATTTCTTCATGCTTGTATACTATATTGTGTAATGTAGTGTTATGGTGATCTTGCTCCAATCCTGACTGGATAACTATTTTTCAGCTTTAGACGAAGAGATTTATCCCGAGGTCTATGGTGAGTATGTTGGCGACCCTGACGTTACTGGCGTACCCGATTCCAGCACTGATGCGAATTAACATATTTTCTTTCTTATGGATTCATATTAGTTAGTAATTATAGTTATGGAGTTTAGTTGTCTATTTTATTTTCTGCTATCCAAGTTTGTTCCCGAGACATTTCTGAGTTATAGTAGATTATTTGATCATTATTATATTGAGATTATTGGATATGATATTTTTGGTTAATATTGATGGCTTAGTTGTGGATGATATATATATGCGTGTTGTGCTTATTGTGGATCATTGTTATCATAGACAACGTACTACCGCCGATGTTGCGGCATGGGCTGGACTTGGCTACGTACTCGTATCCCAAAAAACGGGAGCGTATCGTGACAAGAAGTAAGTTTAAGTGGGGTAGAAGTAATCTAAGTGGTATGCTTTCAGTGATATTGCTTATGTCTTTTACCCCACTTAAACTTACTTCTCCCCTTTTGACATGATCAAAGGGGAAAAGTAAGTTAAGTGGGGTAGAAGTAATCTACGTGGTATCCTTTCAGTGATATTGCTTATGCCTTTTGTATATTAGTGATACATGCATCTATTATGTATTTGCCATAATAAAAAGGGGGAGATTGTTGGCCCAATGATTGTATCATGTTTTTGAATATGGTTAATCTGTTAAGTTTAGCATTTCATTATCACTAATCTTCATACTATCACTATAGCATTTCTACTTATACTTATACCATTGGTGATATGTGCTTATTGTTTTACATACTAGTGATATGAGTTTTTATTATATATATCTTAAATTTAATTGATCTACCAAAATCAAAACTATGTTTTGATTATGGTTATTCAATTAAGTTTAATATTATGATATCCCTAATATTTATGCTATTACTATAGCTCTTATACTTAAACTTAGCATTGTCCTACTGTGCTTTATCTTATCATATTTGCTTCATGTATATTGCTTTGTTCGTCTAACATGTATATGGAGAAAAGCAATAAGCAAGAACAATGTGGACATATGCAATGAAGAAATCATGGTAGGCCAAAGACGATGGATCCCAGAAGATTTCTCTGAACCACCCAACGACATCTCCGGAGCCACACACTTGGGGGTTCCGCTGGCCGATCAGGGGACGGGGGTCGAGGGGGCAGCACCCCCCGTTGTGGGTTCGGGGGCGAAGCCCCCGAAAGGTATTCAGTTTTCACAAACTGAGTATCTTTGAACAGTTTCCGCTAGAGAAAAAAAGCCAACACCTATCAAAGGAAGAAGCCAAGCCATGTCATCATCATTTCAAGATTTTGAAGAAACCTGCACCTGTCTAAGTATATCTGGAGTCTATAATGAATCATAGGAATATTTGTAAACACAAGAAATGGATGGCTAAATCGAAAGCTAGGGTAGAAAATAACCCAGGATAATCTTCGGAATCTTGACGGATGATCCGGCGGATCTTCGCAGAAATTCGGCGGATGATCCGAATGGATGCACAGAATACCTTCTGTGATTGTTCGAATTATCCGACGGAAACCCGCATAATTTCGGTAGATTTTTTGTCCTATTACCGTTTGCATTCCAACGGTCTGATTTTGTCGAAGACTGATCCCAACGGCTATATTTATAGCCGTTGGACCGTGCAGGCGGATGATCCGGCGGACATCCGCGAAAATTCGGTGGATCTTCCGATCGTCTGCTGAAAGTTGCATTAAATGCTCTTTCAAATGCTTTGATTATAAATAGCCTTGAACACCTTCATTCAAGGTTGACGCTTTGAGCCTAAAAATTTCTAAACCACCAAAGCCAATCTACAAACAACTCTACAAAGCTTTTATTTGCTATCCACAAATTGTGTTAGAGTTATTGAGTTGAAAATTGAGATCTTCATCTTATTGTATAAGGAGATCAAAACCTATAATGAAAGGTTGAAGTTGGAGAGTCTTCGTATCCAAACTCTCGGTTGAAGTTGGAGAGTCTTCGTATCCAAACTCTCTGTTGAAGTTGGAGAGTCTTCGGATCCAAACTCTCGGTTGAAGTTGGAGAGTCTTCGTATCCAAACTCTCGATTGAAGTTGGAGAGTCTTTGTATCCAAACTCTCTGTTGAAGTTGGAGAGTCTTCGGATCCAAACTCTCGGTTGAAGTCGGAGAGGCCTTCGAACTAAAGCTCCCGTGTAAGAAGTTGGTGAGCCTTCGTATGAAAATTTACGTTGTAAAATTTGCGATAATAGTGAATTAAATTCGGAGAGAGTTCCGGGACTGGAGTGCCCCTTGGGAGGATACTAGGATACATCGGGTGTCGGTATTATTTTACTTCTTCTCTTGCACTTATATATTTAAATTGTCTATTAGCTTGTGCTAAGTGCTTGATTAGTTAGCTTGACCCTATTCACCCCCCCTCTAGGGTACCTACACATCATACTGATCTGGACGAGATACATGAACTTATCTCGAAGCTCCGCACGCGCTGTAGTTAGAATGAACATCTCCTTAAAGAGCCTGGAGAATTCCTCCCAAGTGACCCAGTCGGGTCCTAGCCGATGCTCCTCGGCCAATCACTAGTGGTGCGTATTGCCCGTCAGCTGCATCCTGACGGCCTTCATTCATCTGTCTCTCGGAAGCTCTCTGGCCTCCAACTGGTGCCCGATACTAGTAAGCCGTGCATGACCTCTGTAGGCTCCTCTGTGCCCGAAAACGGAAGGGGTACCATATGACGGAAGTCCTTGATAGACCCCGTCGATGGTCGTCGCTCCGGTGGTGTCACCTGCTCCAGTGTAGAGACGATACTCTTCCTCAGAATATCCACCTGATGCTGCTGAGCCTGATACTGAACCTGTTGTTAGGCCTGCATCATGGCATAAATTATATGATATATCTACTGCCCGTCTGTCTGCTGTCCTGGTGGCAAAAATGGCATGCACGACATCTGTAAGAGAGACAGAGGTGGTAGCTTCTACTGCGGCTATGCCCTTTGGGGCTGCTGCTGCCCCGGCTGTGCCTGGTGCTGCTACTCGCCTAGCAGTCCCATAGTTTGCTGAGAAATCTGACCTGGGGAGCTGGGGTCAACATGAGTGACTGCCTCGGAGTTGGCTCATCCGACGACATGGAGTTCCAGGGGACACCGTCCTGCTGCGCCACTCGTCTACTTTGGAGATTCATGCTCTGAAAGCATATAAGCAAAAATTTAGTAACTTTAAAGTCAATCAGGATGTAAATTGATAAGGAGGCGTCATAGATAAGTATTCAAGCAAGTAGATTAGATTCTAATTTCTAATCCTATTTACAAGCTCGCATGGCACAGTTAGGTAACCAAGACGATTTAATACTGGACCTGCATGGGCCACCACAACATACCTAATCCTCCGGTCGTAGACGAGTTCCAGGATATTTTTCCCGAGAAGCTGTCAGGACTGCTACCTGACAGAGTAATAGAGTTCACTATAGAGCTGATTCTGGGATCCAAATCGGTCACTTTCCGTGTGTACCGACTAGTATAGAAGGAGTTGGAGGAGCTGAAGATTCAGGTCGACGAGTTGCTAGATAAAGGCTTTGTTCGATCTAGTGGTTCACCTTGGGAGTCAATCTAAGCAACTACCTCACAAAATTAGAAAATTATTAGTTAATCTCCATCTATTTAAGGAGTCCTTATTCTTCTCCTAAAACCAAAATCCTTCCAATATAATCCTAATTAAGTAATGACCATCCTTTATATATACCTATTGAACCTATGTCATATCCTAGATTTTTTTTCCAAATTTCTTCTATTTTTCGTCCAAAATAGCACAAAATTCATCAAAAATTTCAGCCTCATTATTTTAAGCTATAAAAACTTCGTAAAGGCGTTGCGATCAACTTTGGACTACATTTTACCTCTATTTTTTGCTAGAACCATATCGAGGTTAGCTTTGTAAATGTATATTTTATTTTTAGTTATTATTTACGTGAATTTCTGGAGATTTATTTGAGTGTCGATTGTCTAAAAATTGACATGTCGTATTATTTTTGAGATTTTGGGAGATCTCGAACTCCGATTTGCGATCTATTTGAAGTTTTAAAAAGCTGATATGAAGAACTATAACATATAAATTTTCTAGAAATTTAGAAATTTTTGAGATTTCGGGAGCACCAGTCTTGTTTGTGCCAAAAAATGATGGGACAGTACGCTTGTACATCGACTACAGGGAGTTGAATACAATAACAGTGAAAAGCAAGTACCCTCTGTCATGCATCAATGATTTGTTTGACTAGTTGAGTGGAGTACAGGTTTTCTTGAAGATTGATCTCAGGTCCGACTTCCATCAGATAAAGGTTCGAAAGGAGGATATTTTGAAGACTGTTTTTCGGACGAGATACGGGCAATATGAGTTTCTAGTGATGTCGTTTGGTTTAACCAACGCACCACAATATTCATGAACTTGATAAACAACGTGTTTTATTAGTATCTGGACAAGTTTGTAGTAGTTTTTATAAATGATATCTTAGTATATTCCAAGAGCCCCGAGGAACACGAGGAGCATCTCACGATCGTGCTGGAGACGCGACGACAGGAGCAGTTGTATGCCATGCTTAGCAAGTGTAAGTTCTGCTTGGACATGATGTCCTTTCTCGATCATATCATCACTGGAGATGGATTGTCAGTTGACCGAGAGAAGATTGTCGCAGTTGAGACGTGGCCTACGCCTATGTCTGTGTCGGAGGTTAGGAGTTTCCTCGGACTTGCCAGATACTATCGGAGGTTCGTGGAGAACTGTAAAACCCTTTTTTAAAATTATTTTTTATTATTTTATTAGACTTCAAATTTAATTTGTACAATTTATGGTTTTTATTAATTATTAAAAATGACCTTAGCCATTGTTGTGTTTGGAGCACAAGGCGACCATGAATTTTGGCACGAAAGATGTAGCAGTGTGCTTTGACCAGTATATTAGCCATGTCGTGGGAGGCCTAGCCATAGTTCAGTCCGAACTAGGAAAACCAGGCCGAGTTGTGAAATAACGCATTTAAAATATTTTATTTAGATATTATTTTATATATTGATTTTTAGATGACCTGGTTTGTCCAAACCAGTCTGAATTGGGCCCGAACCAATTTAAGCCCATGTAAGCATGTCGTGTGACCAAATATGGCCATGTAGGCAAATTTTATGTATATACAAATATTTTCTAAATTATTTTAGAATTTTAGGTGCAATTTCTAATTATTTAATTATTCGTACTATTATTGGTATTTTATTATTAAATAATATCGTGCAATATTTGTACAAATTTTTGGACCCGGATAAGGGTGTGCGGTATAAGTCCACCCATTGGGATGATTTTATTATTTTATTATTACTTAAGTTATTTTGTGGAGAATAAATAAATATGTTCATTCTATTTAAATATTATTATTATTTTGAGTTGGTTTATTGTGAACGGGATTTATATATATGTAAATATATTTAAATATATTAAATAATTGGATATGTGACATTTAAAGTGTTATTTGGATTTAAATAGATTTTTGGTGTATATATATATATATATATAATATATATATTTTATATATATATATATATATATATATATATATATATATATATATATATATATATATATATATATTGAAGATTTTGAAAAAAAAAAAAAAAAAGACAATGTGTGGTCGGCCCCACCTTGTGGGAACCGACCACACAAGTTAAGAATAAGCAGCAGCAAGCTGCTAGAAAGAATAGGGGCCACCCCCCTTTATAAAAACAACAGCATCATTGCCGACCCCTTATTCCCTTTGCATATATATACATATGTATACCTAAGTTATAAAATAAAACCTAAACCTTAATCTCCTCCTCCTTCCTCCTCTTTCCTCCTTCCTTCCTCCTTCCCTCTCCTCGGCGTGCGTGCCCAGCCTCCCCGGAGGGACGGCAGTCCCGCCTCGCGGTCGCGACGACAACAACAACAAACGACGACAACGACAGAATTTAACATCAAGGTATCCGACTTCTCTATTCGATTTCTCCATCATTTTAAATTCAGTTTTAGGTCCATAAATTCGTGTAGAAAGCCCACATGACCCTCTTCGAGATCCCCCAGGTGGATTTTGACATGGACATCCAACTTGCTCGAAAAATTGAAGCGAAGTTGGAGAAAAACTACTTTTCTGGAATATTAAAAACTGTTGTAAAACACCAAATTGTCGGCCAATTTTCGTTCTGTACAATAGGATTTTGTAGAAACTAATTGGAGACAGTCAAAGACAACATAATCAAGATTGTAAACCACCTTCTGGATTCACTTTTCATCTAGTGTGTAAGAAGTTACCCGTTGTTAAAGTTTCACAAAAATTTGTAAATTCTGTTTTCGAAAATTAGAAAAACACCACGGTACGGCGTGCGCCCCGACAAACCGGATGACGTGGTCACACACTATACGCATCGAAAGGCGCGTATGGATGTTGTTGACGTGTGGGAACTGAAAGAACCCGATTTCGTTGCATGTACGCGACGAAATCAGTGCGTATCCGTCGAGATACCCCCGTATCGACCCTTTGCAAATTAAGTCACAACTTCGTGTACACTCATCAAATCGCGATAAAACTTGCGCCATTGGACTCGAAATATTTTTCTGGTCCTGTGAGCCAAGTTTGGTTCAATTCTGAGAAGGTTGATCGGGACGTTATTTTGGCGGACCCACAATCCCACTCAACGGGCGATTTTGTGCACGGACCATCGAAATCCAAAATTTGACATACCGTTGGGTTCATCTCATCAAAATAAATTCGTAGACATGTAGTTTGACGACTTTAGAGACCGTATGTTCTGGCACACATTTCGGTGCAAAGCGGGTCCAACAGCGGACAACGTTTTGACCCAAAATTATGAATTTACCCATGTTCCAGAATTTAACTTTTGGACAGGCGTTTCCTAGGCATATCTTATATTCCAAACTCATTCGTGATGTTTGTTGCAGCATCCGGAGTCATCTGCAGGATTTGGCTTTTCTTGCTTTGTTTATTTGTCGGTTCGAGCTGCTGGATTATTCTTTTTTGTACATAACCTCAGGCAAGATACTTTGCCATCTTTACTGCTTATATTTAGTTGCACTTTATTTCAGTTATTGTATCTCTATTTTTTTGGTTATTATTTTCTTCTTGTATGTGGACCTAGAGTTAAGAGACTTCCGTCAATAGGATGAATGTCATTGACTTTGTCACGATTGTATCACGAGTTTTGTGTGAGTTGTGAGTATCATGTAGTGGTCACTTGCGTGTTGGCTGATCACCCGTGTGCATGCATAGGAATAACTGTCAATAGATGCATGTTAGAAGACTTGACAGTTATCTATTATAAAACTGTGTGGTAGAAACGACACGTGTTGGTGTATCGTGGTTACGATGCATGTACAGTATCATTGGGGGGGAGGGGACAGTTATTAGCGTAGGGGCTACATATATTTTTATACATATTTTGGGCCGAGGATGACTCTTATGAGCACTACCTTCTGCCCAGGGTCGATAGTGACTCGGATGAGCGCTATTTACTGCCACTCTTTATTTACTTTGCTGATCCTACAGCCCCTGTATAGAATGTTGTCCTCAAAGTGCATATCACATAGATGGTTAAAGACCCAGTCGTGTCATAGTTTTATAGTATTTTTTTATACTTATGCAGTTATAATGGCATGTTCTTTTTGTATCTTGCTACGTCCCTCTGAGGACCTGGTTATCTCTCCAGGTGTGTGCTTTCATGGTTTACTGCAGGTGTTCTAGCCAAGATTGTGGGCGTCTCCATTTCTTCAAAGATGATCGCTCTTGGTTCGTCTTGATACTTCGATGGATCATTTTTTGTAATACCTGTGGTTCGTATTACGTATTTTTGGAATACGTGTACGTATTTTATCTTATATTGCGTGATTCCTTGCTTAGCTTCCTTCATGGCTTGGTTTATTCTTGGTTTGGGTTCGGCTAGGCTTGGTTTTCTTTGGTTCATTATGAACCAAGGATGAACCCCTACCTACCACCACTACCATTTATTAACCCCACTTCCTTCTCTCTCTTCATTACTCTTCTTCTTTCCTCTATTAATTCTTCACCTACCAGAGAGAGAGAGAGAGAGGCCTAGGCAAGTACAGCTTGCTTTATGGAGGAACTCTAATTTTATTGTTCCATTCTCTTTCTTACAATATTTTAGCATACTTTAGTACTTGGTATTTTTACTTTCCATGGCCAGATTTTTGTAGATCTAAGTTTAAATTATTTTTAGATTTTTTCACTTTTGATCTACTTAATCTTGTTATTTCTGAGTTATGATGGTTCTATGTTGTAGAAAATTTTGTTCTGTCCCATTTTGACCTATGGAAGTTCGGATTTGGGCTCCGGATGATGGAGTTATGGAGCTTGAGAACTTGGCTCTCATGGTGTTCTTCTTCTCGGAATTTTGGAGAAGATGAACTGTGCTTGACTTGACCGCATGAACATTTCATGCGACAAGTGTTCTCCCAACCGCATGCACATTTAGCCGCATGAGTACGAATTCATTGACCTCATAAGTCCTCAGTCCCTTCCAGCCGCAGGGGGGTCCAACTCGCCCTCAGTCGCATAAGCCTACTCCCTTGTTGGCCGCAGAGGCCTAGTCTTTTCTAGCCGCATGGACCTCTGCTCTGCGAGCCGCATGAGCCCGGGCCCCTTTCTAGCCGCATGGATTTCTCTCCTGCGAACCGCATAACCCTATTACCTCCTTGGCCGCATGCGCCCTTGATTGAACATAGCCGTATGGACTGTTCCCCGCCCTCAGCCGCATGAGCTGCTCCCGCATGGATTCCCTCCTGGCCGTATATGCCGCCGCCCTCCTTTAACCGCATAGACTTGCTTCCCATCAGCCGCATGCGCCCTTGCCCTTCTAGCCGCATGTCCCCGTCCTTGCCCAGTTGTATGCACTCTCCTTATTGGCCGCATGAGTTCTAGTGACCCTGAGCCGTGTGGCTCCTTCCTGTGCCTTGTCCTGCTATTTAATTATTGTTATTGTTATTATTATTTCTCTATTATTATTTAATCTTTACTGATAACTTGTGCCGTGTAACCTCAGCATAACTTAGATCTCCTGATTGAATGCTTGCATTATACTGTCCTGCACATATACCCTGAACACGATAGTGACCCGTGGTGGTGCACTCCTGACAAGTAAACATGACATGACCTGATAGTGGCCCGTCGTGGCGCACTCCTGACAAGTACACTTGACATGATAACCTGTCATGATATATCTTGATAAGCTGTTGCGACGGCTACCTGACATGACATTACCTATATAAGTAACCTAGACACCATGGGCGATTGTACTTGTACAATTAATCTAGTCCTGTCTTGCATCATGTCTAGAAGGGGACTCCTGAGTACCACGGTCAGGAGTACCTACTGAAATAGACTAAGGCTAAATAACTAGATTAATACATTAGTCATAAAGAGATCTCCCAGCTACAGGTAATCCCGTTACCAGGGTACGCTTAGGATCTGTAGCCTGTCGTCGAGTAGGGCACATTTCCAGCACATTGTCATGTGTTGCACCCTTCAAGCTACCTAAGGGTACATGCGTTTCCTGGATGACGTACCCACCTAAATACAACCCCTAATTTTTGACCTGGGTAATCTGGATGGACTGCAGGGCTTGTGGCTGTGGAATAATCTCATTGCATCTTGCTAGTAATTAGGCCAGTGATAACCCTAGTTAGTTAAAGTATCAAGCCGTACTTATTGCTTGGCCGTGATTGTTGAATGGGGAATTATTATTCTAGTCTTGCCTTGATCCTGTATAGTTTTATTACATGTTCTGATTTTCTTACATTATCTTGCGGATAAATGGGAGAAACCAAGTTCGGTTCAGACGAAGGGTCACAATCCCGGTCCTTGTTTGGTTTAAGGATTGTAACCTGGTTATCTGAATGGTCCCATGGTTATCTTACCGTATATCCTTGTGATGTTATATTTTTTTCAGTTTTATTATATATTATTATCATCTGTGCTAATTGCTGGTTTTAGTTCCTAAGTGAAGCTTCCTTTGTGGAACTTGCTCTTTCTGGGGTCTGACCCAGCTGGTTTTGCGTGGCCAAATTTCGGAGCAGCTCCAGAGGATCTACCGACTTTCCAGCCCGATGGTGGCGGGCAACGAGTGGATTTATTTTTGATCTTCCACTTTATTGTAAAAATATTATTTTGAGGCGTTTAGCCGACGAGCACCTGTTTAGCTCGATTGTACTTACTTACTGTCTGCCTACGGGCTGTAACATGATTGACAGATCCTAGCGTTGATCATGAATGGCTAAACTCTTGCTAGTCCTAACATTTTGTAACGACTAGCTTCATGATCAGCTGAATATGTAATATTTGGGACGCCTTTTTATTGTATATTTAATGATCATACATCTTGTGACTTTTACCTGCTTATTTGTGATTAAGACACTAGGCTTGTTCATGACCATACGAGACTGTTGGCTTGTAGTAAACCCTCATGTATCTAGACAGCCGTGACCGTAAAGCGAGATGGATTCTATTTCATATACGTAGCTGGCTATGTCTGCCCCCGCTCTCCAGTATTCTGGTTCTGGGGCGCGACATTTTCTTGTATACTTTATCTCCTTTTGATAGTTGGTAGTGGACTTTGTCTCCGTCCAACGATTGTACTATAAATATTCAAGTTAATTTTATAATATTATTCTTTTTATTGTGGATGAGATTTAGTTTGTCTTGGATTACTACATTTTACAGCTTATATATTCATACGAGGTTTCCATATATTGGAGTGTACTTCGTATGTATGCAGCTGGCATGGATACGTACCTAGTCCTAAGTATTTTGGGACTGGGGCATTACATGTTTTTGTGGTGGCCCATGCAGGTCGAGTTTGCCGTTTCGGTTACATGATTGTACCGAACGGGCCTGCAATATTGGATTAGAGTCTAGAATCTTATCCACCTACTTTACACCCTTTTTTGACTTCAAATTCTGAACTCTCGTTCGACCTCCTTGATTTGCATTTTGCTTGAGCTCTTCCTACCGTAATCCTTATTTCCATACTTGATAGGAAGATGACTACACTAATATATGCTCATTGGTCAACCACATGGCTAGAATGATTACATTGACAACTAGTATGCCTTGAGATCCTAATTGAGATATAAAGCTATGAGGATAGAGGGACCATATTTTTAAGAAGTATAAACTTAGGTATTAGTTAATTCCAAGTTGGGTAGTAGCAACATTAATAACTTCGAAGGATTTTAGAACTTTATTTTTTCATCTACAAAATGATAGAGGAATCTATATACAATTGAGAAAGGAAATTGAATTGATTTTGAGTTTTGATTTTTGAAGGTCTTTGAAAAATACTTATGATTCAGTGAATTATTGCTATACATCCTTGAATAGATATAAAGTTGGTTGAAAAGAATTTTTAAAATTTAAATGCTGCTGTAAGATTTTGAGGACGGTTGATAAAGCTTGGTTTTAAATTGGATTGTATGGTTCCCAATTAATAAGTTCGTAAAATTTTAAATTTTAAATTTGGAGTAAGGTTATCAAGAATTTTGGTTAAAAATATTTTGAAGGATATATAATCAAAGTGAGGATCTACTTTAAACTCTTGTATGAATTACGATTGATAACTCCTATTTAAATTTTGAGTTTAAGATTTGGATTAATGATAGAAGAAGAAAAATATATAGATTTAATTTGTGACACAATAAAGGTTATTCGAGATTGATTGGAAATTTTGAAGAAAAAAATTGATTTGATGACTGATAAGATCATTTGAATATTGAGTTTAAAGTTAGATTGCTAATATTACAATCTTTGGAAAAAGTTACTAAAGATGTGGTGAAAAGTTATTTTGATTGATTAAAGGAATTTACCATTTAAAAAGTTGTGATTTTGTTTGAATGACTTAGAAATAGAAGTTATGTGATGAGTGCGTTAAAATATTGAACTGTAAATTTTAGATTATTCGTGATATGTTAAAAGTTTATCTTGAGGGTTATTAGGAAATTTTTGGAGTTTTAAAGTTATGAAGTGATATAAATTTTTTTGGATTCATGAGTTTCTTGAGTTTAAAAGTTGGAGTGGAAATGTTAAATTTTGGAAAGGTTAGTAGTAACATGATGGAAGTTTACTTGGAAAGGGATTTGATTTGGTCATGATTAAATTTGACGGCTTGGAGTGAATACGAAATTTGGATAGTTCATTTTAGAGAAATTTATTAGGAAACTTTTGGAGGAAACTTGAATTTTCAATTTTAATATTAGGCCACCAAGATAGCACTAATAAATTAGAAGTATTCCATACTAAATGTCATGTCACTCATGACCATGATAGTAGTATATACACAAGTGTTGCTAGTCATCTACCAAACTATATTGTATCTCAATCTTTACTTACTCGATTTTCCCTCGAATCTCGATTTTTTATGGCAACCTTCTAATCCAGTTGCAATTTGAATAATGATTTAATTGTTCATTGACTGTATTCATTTAAGAGGCTATCTTCTCTCTAGAACTGTGATCTTAAATTATTTCTCTGGATTTTTAATTAATTTTATTGCATGCTTTAACTTGATCTCCTTTATTTTTGGAGCATTACTATTCACCTCATGATCTCCCACTTTCTATTTAGATATCTTGGCAACCCTTACCGTGACTTGAATATTTAGAGCACAACACTAGACTTTTCCTTCCAACAAACTTCATATGTTAGACTTAGACAAGCCCACCTTAATGTAGATATATCATGTCCCACTAAAAAACGTCTCCTTGTACTCTATTTTCTTGATATTACTTTCCAGTCAAATGGCTAAGCTATAACTCTACCATGACACCAGTTACTTTCGGACTTGAATTAGAGGTCCAACGTTGACTCATTTATTTCAACCTGATAGGTGATTGTGTTCTACTTCATTCATTAAATGCCTAACTTTGTGCTTACCTTGATTGCGTGACCCATTGTCCCATCACACTATTAGTTGAACTCTTGTAAGTTGGGTAGAATACCTCACAACCTAACAAAACCTTTATCCATATGAATCATGTTGATGAGTTTACTCAGACTAGAAATTCAGAGGACCCTAAACTTATATAGGCGACCAAGCCATAAATGAAGAAAACTAGGACAATTGTAAGGGCCCACCCTTCGGGCAAGACTTGATTTTAAAAGATCTTGGACTATTTAATAATTTCCTTCATCAGTACCTCCCTTGCTCATATTTTGACTATCTCATGCTGCTAATGTAGCTTCAGTTTTGTAAGCTTATTTCCTTATCAAGCTTGATCATGACATATATTATTGGGTGCACCCACTAACATATTGTCTAATCAGAACCGGTGCATGATGGTCTGATCAACCTATTGCACTTTGGTTCGCTTTTCATGAATTATACTACGTGGATGGAGACATAGTTAAACCTGCCTTAGAGTCTCATCCCGACAGCATTGACAACTCTCATTTGAATTAATTCCGTCGCCTATGAACCACGTATTCGTATTCGATAGCATCGTCCTTGAACTGTTTATTGATTTTACTTTACTTATTTCAGAAAGATCGGACACTGTACATGATAGATAGATGTAAGATACCACCTTTAGTTTTCCTATCAGTTATTTCAACACGAATTTAGATACCTACCGACCAACTCATGTGGTTATACCCTCACCTTAAACTCTTTCTATCCCTCAACCCTATCTATCCTATTAATCCTAAATACGAGGACAAAATTCTTGTAAGTTGGATAGGATGTAAAACCCCTATTTTTTTAAATTATTTTTTATTATTTTATTAGACTTCAAATTTAATTTATACAATTTATGGTTTTTATTAATTATTAAAAATGACCTTAGCCATTGTTGTGTTTGGAGCACAAGACGACCATGAATTTTGGCACGAAAGATGTAACAGTGTGCTTTGACCAGTATATTAGCCATGTCGTGGGAGGCCTAGCCATAGTTCAGTCCGAACTAGGAAAACCAGGCCGAATTGTGAAATAACGCATTTAAAATATTTTATTTAGATATTATTTTATATATTGATTTTTAGATGACCCGGTTTGTTCAAACCAGTCTGAATTGGGCCCGAACCAATTTAAGCCCATGTAAGCATGTAGTGTGACCAAATGTGGCCATGTAGGCATATTTATGTATATACAAATATTTTCAAAATTATTTTAGAATTTTAGGTACAATTTCTAATTATTTAATTATTTGTACTATTATTGGTATTTTATTATTAAATAATATCGTGCAATATTTATACAAATTTTTGGACCCGGATAAGGGTGTGCGGTATAAGTCCACCCATTGGGATGATTTTATTATTTTATTATTACATAAGTTATTTTGTGGAGAATAAATAAATATGTTCATTCTATTTAAATATTATTATTATTTTGAGTTGGTTTATTGTGAATGGAATTTATATATATGTAAGTATATTTAAATATATTAAATAATTGGATATGTGACATTTAAAGTGTTATTTTGATTTAAATAGATTTTTGGTGTATTTATGGATATATATATATATATATATATATATATATATATATATATATATATATATATATATATATATATATATATATATATATATATATATATATATATATATGGGAGCGGATCAAAAGCCCCCCTTAGAAAGCCCCCCAAAAACCCCCCTCACTCTAATTCGTAATATTAATGTTAATATTAATTTTATATATATATATATATATATATATATATATATATATATATATATATATATATATATATATATATGGGAGCGGATCAAAAGCCCCCCTTAGAAAGCCCCCCAAAAACCTCCCTCACTCTAATTCGTAATATTAATGTTAATATTAATGTTAATATTAATGTTAATGTTAATATTAATGTTAATATTAATTTTAATGTTAATATTAATTTTTTTTAAATTTTTTTTTATATTAATGTTAATGTTATTGTTAATATTAAAGTTAATATTAATATTAATGTTAATATTAATTTTAATGTTAAGTTTAATGTTAATTTTAGTATTTAATGTTAATATTAACATTAATATTAATATTAACATTAATATTAACATTAATATTAACATTAAATTACGGATTAGAGTGAGGGGGGTTTTTGGGGGGCTTTCTAAGGGGGGTTTTTGATCCGCTTCCTATATATATATATATATATATATATATATATATATATATATTTATATATATATATATATATATATATATATATATATATATATATATATATATATTTTTATATATATATATATATATATATATATATATATATATATATATATATTGAAGATTTTGAAAAGAAAAGAAAGGAAAAAAAAGACAATATGTGGTCGGCCCCACCTTGTGGGAACCGACCACACAAGTTAAGACTAAGCAGCAGCAAGCTCCTACAAAGAATAGGGGCCGCCCCCCTTTACAAAAACAACAACATCATGGCCGACCCCTTATTCCCTTCACATATATATACATATGTATACCTAAGTTTTAAAATAAAACCTAAACCCTAATCTCCTCCTTCCTCTTCTTTCCTCCTTCCTTCCTCCTCCCCTCTCCTCGGCGTACGTGCCCAGCCTCGCCGGAGGGATGGCAGTCCCGCCTCGCGGTCGTGACGACAACAACAACAAACGACGACAACGACAGAATTTAACATCAAGGTATCCGACTTCTCTATTCGATTTCTCCTTCATTTTAAATTCGTTTTTAGATCCGTAAATTCATGTAGAAAGCCCACATGAACCTCTTCGAGATCCCCCAGGTGGATTTCGACATGGCCATCCGACTTGCTCGAAAAATCGAAGCGAAGTTGGAGGAAAACCACTTTCTGGAATATTAAAACTGTTGTAAAACACCAACTTGTCGGCCAATTTTCGTTCTGTACAATAGTAATTTGTAGAAACTAATTGAAGATGGTCAAAGACAACATAATCAAGATTGTAACCCACCTTCTGGATTCACTTTTTATCTAATGTGTAAAAAGTTACCCGTTGTTAAAGTTTTACGAAAATTTGTAAATTCTGTTTTCGAAAATTAGAAAAACACCCTGATACGGCGTGCGCTCCGACAAACCGGGCGACGTGGTCACACACTATACACATCGAAAGGCGCATATGGATGTTGTTGACATGTGGTAACTGACGGAACCCGATTTCGTTGCATGTGCGCGACGAAATCAGTGCGTATCCGTCGAGGTACCCCCGTATCGACCCTTTGCAAATTAAGTCACAACTTTGTGTACACTCATCAAATCGCGACGAAACTTGTGCCATTGGACTCAAAATATTTTTCTGGTCCTGTGAGCCAAGTTTGGTTCAATTCTGAGAAGGTTGATCGGGACGCTATTTTGGCGGGCCCACAATCCTACTCAACGGGCGATTTTGTGCACGGGCCATCAAAATCCAAAATTTGACATACCGTTGGGTTTGTCTCATCAAAAAATATTCGTAGACTTGTAGTTTGACGACTTAGAGACCGTAGGTTCTGGCACGCATTTCGGTACAAAGCGGGTCCGACGGCGGACATCGTTTTGACCCAAAATTATGAATTTGCCTCTGTTCCAGAATTGAACTTTTGGACAGGCATTTCCTAGGCATATCTTATATTCCAAACTCGTTCGTGATGTTTGTTGCAGCATCCGGAGTCTTCTGCGGGATTTGGCTTTTCTTGCTTTGTTTATTTGCTGGTTCGAGCTACTGGATTATTCTTTTTTGCACATAACCTCAGGCAAGAGACCTTGCCATCTTTACTGCATACATTTAGTTGTACTTTATTTTAGTTATTGTATCTATATTTTTTTGGTTATTATTTTCTTCTTGCTTGTGGACCTAGAGTTAAGAGACTTCCGTCAATAGGATGCATGTTATTGACTTTGTCACGATTGTATCACGAGTTGTGTGTGAGTTGTGAGTATCATGTAGTGGTCACTTACGTGTTGGCTGATCTCCCGTACGCATGCGTAGAAATGAATGTCAATAGATGCATGTTAGAATTGACAATTATCTATTATAAAACCGTGTGATAGAAACGACACGTTTTGGTGTATCATGGTTACGATGCATATACAATATCATTGGGGGGAGGGGACAGTTATTAGCGTAGGGGCTACATTTATTTTTATACACATTTTGGGCCGAGGGTGACTCTTATGAGCACTACCTTCTGCCCAGGGCCGATAGTGACTCGGATGAGCGCTACTTACTGCCACTCTTTATTTACTCTGCTGATCCTACAGCCCCTGCGTAGAACATTGTCCTCAAAGTGCATATCACATAGATGGTTAAGGACCCAGTCGTGTCGTAGTTTTATAGTATTTTTTTATACTTATGTAGTTATAATGGCATGTTCTTCTTGTATCTTGCTACGTCCCTCTGAGGACCTGGTTATCTCTCCAGGTGTGTGCTTTCATGGTTTACTGCAGGTGTTCTCGCCAAGATTGTGGGCGTCTCCATTTCTTCGAAGATGATCGCTCTTGGTTTGTCTTGATACTTCCATGGATCATTTTCTTGTATACTTTATCTCCTTTTGATAGTTGGTAGTGGACTTTGTCTCCGTCCAACGATTGTACTATAAATATTCAAGTTAATTTTATACTATTATTCTTTTTATTATGGATGAGATTTAGTTTGTCTTAGATTACTATATTTTACAGCTTATGTATTCATACGAGGTTTTCATATATTGGAGTGTACTTCGTATGTATGCAGCTGGCATGGATACGTACTTAGTCCTAAGTATTTTGGGACTGGGCATTACAAGAACTTCTCAAGGATTG
>JANAVB010006800.1:10253642-10286142 GCA_029216955.1 Iris pallida | reverse complement strand
AGGGTCGCCCTGTCTAACCCTACGATGGGATTTAAAGAACCCCTCGACATGGCCGTTGATGACCGTGGAGAACCACGAGTTGCGGATGGATCTCCACATGATGTTGGTCCAAGTTTCCGAGAATCCGAAAGCTTTGAAAACCCAGATCATGAATTGCCAATCCAGTCTGTCGTAAGCTTTCTCCATGTCGATTTTGACAGCTATGTTGCCCCCTCTAACTGGAAATTCCATGCAGGTGATTAACTCTTGGGCCAGCATAATATTGTCCTGGATGTTACTTCCGCGAACAAACCCGCTTTGCTCCTCCGAAATGATCTTGGGGAGAATTCCTGCCATTCTGGTTGCGATGATCTTGGAGATGATCTTGTTGGTGAAGTTACAAAGACTGATGGGGCCAAAGTCGCGAAAGGACTACGGGTTATCTTTTCTCGGGATAAGGATCATGTCGCACGTATATATATATATATATATATATATATATATATATATATATATAGGGAGCGGATCAAAAGCCCCCCATAGAAAACCCCCTAAAAAAACCCCTCACTCTAATTCGTAATATTAATGTTAATATTAACGTTAATGTTAATATTAATGTTAATATTAATGTTAATATTAATGTTAATATTAATTTTAATGGTAAGTTTATATATAAATATATATATATATAAATATATAAATATATATAAATATATATATATATATATATATATATATATATATATATATATATATATAACACGAGAACAATGATCTCCCCGAGCTCCCCCTTCCCCCTTCTCCCCTCTCCGTCGGCATGGTGTCCTCCCCGGCGTTTCTAGCCGTCTCCCGCTCCTCCCCTCCCCCTCATGCCTCGTCCCCCGCAGCCGCATCCGCCGAGCTGGCTGGTAGCCGCGGCGGCTACCGAGGGCTGTCAGATCTCAGCATCACCACGCGCTCGTCGGCGTCCGCCGAGGCGCGCTCGGGCCAGCCCCCGACCACCCCCCCGGCCCGGCGTCGCTCCGTCGCCTGACCTTCCCGCCCCCCTCCCCCTCCAGTTCAGCGCCCTGGGTGGACCGTAGAGCAGCTTCGGCTGATGGAGCGAAGCCGCGCGGCCACGGCCGCCACCCCTGCTGCACTTCCTCCCCTCCGCCGCGGCAGCAGCTCCGTCGCCCGCGCAGGCTGCGGGTTCAGCGGCCTCTGCCCGGAGATCCAGCTCCCCCCTCGGGACCTGGGGTCGACTTCTTTTTCAAACTCTCTCCCGCCCTCGGGAGCTGGGGAGCAAGTGGCCCCCTTGGGCGCAGGGAAGCACATGGCCCCGCAGTCTCCTATCCCCCCTCGGGACCTATGGCAGACTTGCGCGCGGTCCAGCAGTCTGATGGGATCGTTGTTTGGCACAGTCCAGAGGAAGGCCACGTGCCTCCTATTAGTCCTTCTCCTGTGCGCAGTCAAGAGGAGGGCCACGCTCCCCCTGTTAAACTTCCTCCTGAGCGCAGTCTAGAGGATGGCCACGTAACTCCCATTAGTAATTCTACTGTGCGCGTTCCAGGCCAGGGCGCTGCCCTCTCTCTGAGAGCGGGCATCCATCCATGCGCTCCTTAGGCCGGGGTCCCCCTCGTGCGCAGTCTGAGCGCCCCCCTCTCGTCAGCCTGGCGCTACCTGAGAAGACATCCTCACACCCCCTGGCGCCATCAGGGCATTCCCCCCCGTCTCTTGGCGCCATCCGGGGTCTCCCTCCCGCCCACTAGTGATCCCTGGCGCTTCCTCTCCCAGCCTCTTGGCGCTCCCCGGGGTTCCTCCACCCAGTCCTTCGGCGCAATTGGGTTTCGTGCAACCCGGGGCCCCCTTCATGTTAGTGCAGTCTGGCACCATCCCCTGCTCGGTCTCATCCCGGAGCTGCTCCCCCGTTTTGGCGCCCCCTGCAGGCACCCACACCGCCCCCTCTACTTCGACCCTCCCCGGTTCCGCGGTCGGCGCCTCCTACGCCGAGGCTCTTAGGTCGGATCGGAGGCAGCGTTCTCCTTCGTCGGCGGCAGAGATTCTTCTTCCGGAACTTGGATTCCCGTCTCCCTCCGATGGTGCACCCATCCGAGTTCCCTTTGCCTCGTCTGAGATCCATTCCCTATCTGCCTCCTTTTCCAAGTCGTTCATTCTCAAATTCGGCTCGGATGCCCGAAGATCCCCATTGTCTCGGCAGCGGTCTCTGGGTGGGGCCTCTCCACTGACTTCCCGGTAGCTCCACTCGACCCCAAACATATGCTCCTTCACCTCTCTTCCGACTCGGACTTCGCGATTGCCCGGGCTAAGGGCACTGTCAGAATGGGTACGCAGATCGCTAAAGTGGTCAAATGGTCTCCCGAATTCAACCCAAAATTTGACTCAACTATCATCTCTACCTGGATCACCCTCCCCAACCTCCCCCTGGTCTGCTTCCCCGCAGCTGCCCTCAAACGAATCGCCAGCTCCTTCGGGACCCTGGTTGCCATTGCGGAAGGAATCCGCAACCTCTCCAAGTACAACTACGCAAAGATATGTGTGGAGCTAGACCTTGCTAATGACCCACCCAAACTCATAGAGATATAGCTCGGAGACACATCCCACAGTCAGGAACTGATTTACGACAATAGCATTATCTTCTGTAAATACTGTCAGATGAGTGGCCATCATATGCAGCACTGCTTCCGCGCTCACCCCGAACTTAAGAAGAAAATCCCGCGCACCACACGTGCGCTCACTGCTTAAAAATACCCCGCCACTATCATCCACAAATCAAACCCTGACTCCCTCCACCAGACCGAAGGTCAGACTCTCCTCCACCCCCAGACGTCAGCCTCAACCAGTCGGGCTATCGTCCCTTTCATTCCCTCCACCCTCGTACTCCACAATTTGTTTGAACTCCTCTCAGACCCCCCTTCCGATGAAGCACACAGAGCGCTTTGCATCCCCCCTCCCATCACCACCGGCCAACAAGAGTCCCCCAGGATCAGCGGACACCCAAACGCCGATCACACCATAATCACCCAAACTCATCCTGAGATCACCACACCTCCCTCCCACGAGGCCTCCCCCTCTACCCCACCTTCCGGTAACCGTTCACAACAACCGGGACAAGCCGCAAAGGCCGCGTCGGCTAGCAGCTCAGAGCAGGTCGTGGCAAATCGGACAGACCCAGAACCTCCTACTCCCACTAAGGTCGCTCAGACCTCTCACACCCACATCTTAACCGGCAGATTCTGGCAGGCCAAGGAAGCTGGGTTTCTGGATCGTGCCAAACCCTTTTGCGCCCTGGAAGATCAGGAGAACGACTCACTCACCATCGCGGTCGTTGAAGGAAGCAGCGATCAGGACCGACCAATCAATGAGTCAGGAAGCAACAGACCCATTAGCGCCCTAACAAAAAAAATGCATCCAAGAGTAACAAAAACAAACAAAAGCAGATGACGACTAGGACTACCAGGTCTGCCTCGAAGCATAACCAACCCCACCCCTTTTCTCCATCTGATGCTTAACATCATCTCCTGGAATGTCAGAGGGCTCGGGAACAAATCGACGATGAACAAAATTCTCAGCCTCAAGAAGACTCACTGTATTGACCTCTTAATCATTATCGAACCTAAAATCCCTCAAAAAAGACTTAAAGCCACTCAACTCAAGTTAGGCTTCCCGCGCGCCATCGCGGGAGGCAACGACATCTGGATTTTTTTTGCTCAAGACTTCCAATTTGGTACCATCCCAGACTCTCCCCAGGCTCTTACTTGTTGGGTTGACCACCCGGCTCTCAAGTCCCGTTCCGTCGCCGTTCATGGCAATTGCGATATCCCTGTGCGCAGACTGCTCTGGGCAGACTTCTTGAGGATTCAGCCACAAGGACTGCCGTGGCTTTGCATCGGCGATTTCAACACGGTTGCTTGTATCGAGGAGAAGTCCGGTGGCCGCCCCCCCCAAGCCAGCTATATTTCAACAACTTTACCTTTCACGGGAACCTCACCCCAATCCCCTTCCTCGATAGTACTTTCACCTGGTGCAACATGCAAGAAGGCCACAGGCGGCAGTATTCTCGACTTGATCGGGCGTTGATCAACGACGGATGGTCCGACATGGGCCTAATCACCAATCTCTTCCATCTCAACTCCACCGAATCGGATCACTCCCCTCTTCTTGTCCAAATCAGAAGCAATCACACCGACAACAAGAAAGCTTTCCGCTTTCTCAACTTTTGGCGTCATCACCCTCAATTTCAGAACATCGTTGCTTCGGCATGGCATTCAGTCTCGGACATTGACCCCATGACCCGGATGACATCTAAGATCAAAGCCACTCGTAAGGCCCTATCATCCTGGAGCAAAGAGGCTTACGGCGACATCTTTCTGGCCATTCGCGAGACGGAGGACGACGTCACTCGCGCGGAGTCCACATTTGCCATTTCCAACACCCCGGAGACCCGCTCATCCCTAAACCTAGCCAGAGCTATTCTTAAATCTAGGCTGAGAGTGGAGAATGAATTCTGGAAGCAAAAAGCCAGATTGACCTGGGCCACGGATGGAGACCACAATTCCAAGTTCTTCTATGCTTGCGTCAAAGGATGCAGGAACAAATTAAAATTACACTGGATTCTCGACGACAATGGCAACCTTATCGACGACCAGGCCGGGATCCAGGTCGCAGCCGTGAACTTCTTCTCCAGCTTATTCACCAAGGAGCGGGTCGCTAGAGACGAGACGCTATTGTCGGTCATCCCATCCCTCATTACCGATCATGACAACGAGACTTTGTTGGCCACCATTTATGAGGAGGAGGTCAAAGCCGCGGTCTGGTCCATTAACGAGCACAGTTCCCCGGGGCCTGACGGGTTCAACGGCGTTTTCTTTAGAGCTTGCTGGGACATCATTAAAAATGACTTAGTCGAAGTCACTATCACCTTTCTCCAAGGGGCCAGATATCCTAATTTAATCTCCTGCGCCAACATCATCCTTATCCCCAAAAAAGACAATCCGGAAACCTTTAAAGACTTTCGTCCGATCAGCCTTTGCACATTCACCAACAAGGTCATATCCAAGATTATCGCCAATCGGATGTCCGATCTTCTCCCCAAGATCATTTTCGAAGAGCAAAGCGGGTTCGTTAAAGGCCGTAATATCACCGACAACATCCTTCTTGCGCAAGAGATGATCACGTGCATGAAGTTCCCGTCGAGGGAGGGAACGTTGCCATCAAACTTGACATAAAAAAAGCATACGACCGCCTAGACTGGCAATTCATGATCTGGGTGTTTGTAGAAGCATGGAAAATGATCCATGCGGCTAGGAAACCCCATGCGGCTCATAAAGCCCATGCGGCTCAGAAAGTCATGCGGTATAAGGGACTATGCGGCCCAAGACATCCCATGCGGCTCAGAAGACACGTGGCATAACAGTGCTCCCCTCCGTCCTATGCTGCATTAATTACTTTGGCGGCTGACAACTCTGAAAAAAGTGACAGCCCTGACACAAGAGAGGAAATTATGACTCTGTCATAATAACAGACCCCTAGGGAAGAGAAAGAGATCTCTTACATAATCCCCCGAGATCCATAAAATGCCACGTGACCTTGCCACGTGGGCGCTCGTATGCGGCTCGAGCGAAGACTTCCCATGCGGTTCAGAATGAAGCCGTCCTATGCGGCTCAGGCCGAAACAGTCTCATGTGGCTCAAGCGGAGACCTTCCCATGCGGCTCAAGAGGACCATTTCCATACGGCTTAGGCAGATGCATCCCTATGCGGCTCGCAATGATCATCTCCATGCGGTTCAAAGGTTCGAGGGGGGCCACTACCCAAGCAGCCCTGACACGTGGCCCAAACCTTATGCGGCCCAAACCTTATACGGCTCAATCTTTATGCGATTCAGATCCCCCAGTGGCTCCTAGGAAACGTGTCCTAAGCCGATCAATTTCCCAGATTTATTGCAATCAGAGATTGGGTCAAATTCCAATAATCTGGGACACATGGTAGGAGAATAAATCAAATTTATTTACAGACATCAGAAGATCATCAGGAGGAAGATTGATTCTAATCAGCATTAATTGCTGATGAGATTTGGTGTAATCTATACTTAATGGTCCAGATTCATCACACTCAAAACTAATGGCCTAGATTGACCAATCCATAGGCCGTCGCCATCTCTAGGAAGCAATCATTGCAACCCTAATGATCACATCCCATTCCTATAAATAGCAAGGTGCCATTTCCTTGCAACATATACATTCTCTGGCAATATACACAACGGAGGGAGCGCGACCAAAGAGAACCCTTTTCGAGATCAGAGAGCATTAGAAGACTTGGAGAAAAAAGCAGAGAGAGAGCAAAGAGAGCATTTCTTCAACGCCAAGCAAATCTTCTGGAGCCAAGGCTGCATACCGATTATCCAAGGAGTAAGGCAGGGCTGCCATCGCCTTCCCGAGCCTCTATCGTCACCCCCCAGAATCTAAAATAAATAATTGTACTTAGTCTGCTGTACCTAGGCTTTCGTCCCTAGGCTTTCTTTGTACAATTGAGTTTGTATTGTGAGTCTAAGTTCAGTCCTCCCATAAAACTGTTCTGTACTTTTACAATCAATGGCAAACACGATGGCGACTCTGCTGGGGACATCTTCTCTACGGCTGAGGAGTTGGTGACGTAATCGGATGCAGCCAAACTTGGCTCCATACAACAGAAGATGGTCGTCCACTTCGACCAACAGGCGTTCGAAGAGATGCTCTCCGAAGGAAGCACTGGCCCGGTCCAGAAGCGCACCCGCACCACGAAGGCTCGTAAGAAGTGGAGGCCAAAATCGTTTGCTCCTCCCCAGGCCCTCGATGGAGTACTCTCTGCTACCCAAGACGGTGAAGGCAATTCTCGTGCAGCCCTACTTCAAGCCGTAGAAGAATCTGCTATCCCCAAGTCCGGCAAAGGAAAGCACTACGATGCTGGACTTGCAGGGGCAAAGAGCGATTCTATGGGCTCCAGAAAGAAACCAAACAAGGGCATTAGCCGCAAAGCGAGGACTTATGCGGCCAAGATTGCCAGCCGCATGAATAATGACTATGCGACTGAAATGGCTAGCCAAAAGCATAGTACTCATGCGGCCAGGATTTCCAGCCGCATGGAGAACGCTTATGCGGCCAGTGTTTCCAGCCGCATGGAGAAGACCCATGCGGCTACGACTGCCAGCCGCATGAGGATCGCTGATTCCAGCCGCATGACGTCTACTCCACGTGGCTCCGTCTTCGATCGACTCACCTATGGTCCTGATCTTCTGTGCTTCCAAGAAGACATGTATGATTCTCTCCCGCACCACTTAGACTCTTCCTACTATGTGCCCTTACGTACTAGAGTGAAGAAGTCTAAGACAACACGAGTTTGGCAAGCTCGGTCCGTTGATCCGACCTCTGACCATCCGAGCGCCCCGTGTACTGTTATGCGGGCCTCTAATGGAAAGTTGTACAGAACCACTCGAGTCCAGCCCCCGGCGGCAAACCGACAGGGAGGTTCCCAAAAGTCTCCCAAAATCCAGGGAGCAAACATGGTCGATCCGGACCCATCTGACTTGGGTCAGGCCATCCTCCACAAACGCAAAGAAAGAGAAGGTGCCTCAGGGTGCAAAGAGTCCTCTCACGGACGTCACTGCACCCAAGTCATTGTCAATTGTTGTTGCAACAATGCAATGGTACAAGAAGACCGGTGATCCGTCTTCCAGAGACTGCAACATCCAAGCTCAGAGGACGAGGCGCCTCCTGTTGTCTCCTGCAACTTTACTCAGAAAATCCCCGCCGAGGGAAGAGGGAAGAAGACAAGTATCTTCAGTCCAAAGATATCAACCACTACAGCTAAAAGACTTTCTTCTAAACGGTTGTCCACCACCGAAGTTTTCCAAGGCACCCGTTCAAAGACAAAATCTGCTACAATGGGAGATTCATCATCCACATCACTGGGGGTCGTAGGAAATGGGGGTAGCACTCCTCCGAATATCTACGACAATCCGATGTTCCAAGGAGACGAGCCCGGGGAGACCACTCTTCCATCAGGTACAACAGGTGTTGATGTCCCCGAGGACATCCATGACTCTCAAGATGAAGCAAGCTCTGAAGCTGGGGGTACTATTCCCTCCGAGTCCGAACCCGAAGAAAACATTCCCACATACCCCGATGACTTCTCGGTACATGGGTATGACTCGGAGGGCACATCCTCCACCGTTCCTTCCATCACTCCTCATGTAAGGACGATGTTCATTACGGACAGCAATCAAGGTGGTTCTAGTGATCGCCAACGCATCGACACTCTGGAGGCTATACTACAGGCCTTGGTCAAGTCTGTAGATAAAATCAAAGCAGCTCTTCCAACTCTGCAAGGAGGGACGCCTGGCCAAACAAGCACGGGTCCCGCGGTCAATGCGGACTCAAACTCAGCGATACCGAACTCGGGCAATAATTCTCCTGAAATAACGGCCCCCACCACTGGAGATGAGGCCCAAGAAGTAAGAAGAGAGGTTCAGGAGCTCTGAGCCATGTTCTACGCTCGAGAAAACTTTCAAGACCTCAGAATACGGCAACCGTACCCTGCTGCCTGGAGGGACGTTCCATTCCCACCAAGATATAAGCCATTCAATATCAATCCTTATGATGCAAGACCTCAGCAAGTCGGTAAATCACCTACTTCGAGGTTACCACCGACCATCTGCCCCCTGATGATGCTATCCTCACACGATTATTCATTGGGGCGTTGGAAGGAGTCGCCTTCGACTGGTACCGCAACCTGCCAGACAACTGCATCCACTCTTTCTCTGGCTTCAAGCATATGTTCTTGGAGAGATTCTACGAGGTAGGGCAGGACGTCACGATGTACACCCTCATGGACGTCATTCAAGGGGAAAAAGAGCTGACAATAAACTATATTGAGCGGTTTCGCCAAACCGCGATGAAGCTGCTTTCAGGAAACCCGAATTCCTCCTTGATTGAAATTTGCCAAAAGAGATTTCTCCCGACAATCAGTCTCTAGATGGGCGAGAGTCAATTCAAGGACTGGAAGGCATTTATCATCAGTGCCACAAGCGCCGAAGAACGATTGAAGAAGGCTCGCTAACTGGATTGCACATCTCAGAAGGGGAGGACAAGAGCAAGCGTCTCAACGTCAACACCAACAATGGAGGTAGCTCCTCCAATTATCGGGACAATAAGGGGAAGCAGGCTATGGTGGCCGATACAGCCCAAAAATTTGAGTCAAAACCGACAGACAAGCAATGGCCGTAAATCACTTAATCATTCGAAGACGGCCACGTCAAGCCTATCTTGGACATGCTCATACAAGGAGACAGAATTCAGCTTCCTACACCAAGACGGGAATCTCGGCCGACAGATCTGGAGAACCTAAAGTTCTGCCATTACCACCGCTACGTCCACCATGCTACACACGACTGCTTCCAATTAAAACGGTACATCCAAAACCTTATCGATTCGAACGCTCTGGCCATCGATTTTCGAGGAGGTAACCGTAGCGGCCAACATGGTGTCCGTACAATTCGGCAGCTTTCCTCCAACAGAGACTCAAGACAGTGTTATACCCATCCCTCTGGCGACGATAGAAATTGCTAATCTTTCGCCTGCTCGGGAGCAAGCTGCTGGTCTAGTGCCCCTCACCACATCACGAGGGGAAATTATGTAGGTCCATCCGGACCTGGTACACGAGGTGACTCAGTCCACGTCGCCTCCATTCACAAGAAGAGAAGTAGAAAAGTCAGATCCTGCCGTACCATCTCGGCAGATGTGGAAGAGGTCACGACTGTCGTTACTCGATCTGGAGCACAATCCAACCTGTGGCTGAGAACTCGACTGAAGATCATCCGCCAGCTACCACTGACGCTCAGGGCCTTCTCAGCCTCCGACGACCGACAAACCTAGGCCAAAGGAGACTCGCTTCGACAAATCCCTCCGAAAAGAGATACCTCAGGGACTGGAGAGGCCCTACAACTTCGACATCTTGGCGCAATTGGCTAATACACTGGCCAAATTGTCCTTATATGAACTCCTGAGGCTCTCGAAGGATGTCCGTACAGCTTTGAGCGATGCACTCCAAAATGCTGATGCATACTTGGCTCAGGTCAACCTCACGGGAGAAAACCAGCCTGCATACCTCCAAGACAGTGCATGTACATGAGCAATGCCCAATATCGTCTTCACTCGACAGGACATGCTCATCAAGACCAACCTATACGATCGCCCATTGTACTACACTGGATACATCGGCGACGTGAAGGTGGATCGGATGTACATTGATCCTGGGTCTTCTATAAGCATCATCCCGAAGGGTTTGCTACATCATCTCCGCATCCCTATGCACCGCCTGACGCCTACAAGCACCGCCATCAGCGGATTCAATTCAGAGGAGCTATCCAATTGGAAAGATTCGTCTGAAGTGTCAGATTGGCGATCTCCAATCAGAAGTCACCTGCTACATCATAGATGCAGACACTTCTTATAATATCCTCTTGGGGCGCCCTTGGATACACGATATATGATCGTGCCTTCCATGCTGCACCAATGCTTCAAGTATGTCGACAAACACGACTTTGTGAGGACAGAATTTGCTGATATCGATCCCTTCAAAGGGGTCGAATCCTACTACTCAGACTTCTGTCTATACGAAAAATCAAAGAAGCACCTTGGTGAAGGAGATGTACAAGCTCGTACCAAGACAACCACGGGATCAGAAGAACCTCTGACGATCCACCTCCAAGCTCGCAAACCAGGCAAGTCTGCACCCCTTACGGCCACTCTGCGTAAGGATGCGATCAGTCTCTCAGCACAAGAGGAGCATGATAATCCGGCTGCCAAGGTCTGGCCAAGTGCCGAGACCTACAACGGAGCCACTGACAATTAGACTACCAAGAGTCGGCCAGCCACAAACTGAGAAGCTCAATCCCTCTGACAAGCCAATGACAATACGCCTTCCCAAGAAGAGTCATCACCCCGATGCAAGGTCTGGGACTTCTAGCGAACCAACCACTCCCCGCCCAGCATCGAGTACCAAGCTTGAAGTTGCTAGTCTGCCAACAACTCCACGCTCTGCTCCACCAGTTGAACCTCTGACGATCAAGCTGCCCAGGTCATCTTCTCAGTCTTCATTTATACAGGGGGTAGCCGAAGAGGAACCGGAGCTAGCCAAGTATGTGGCTGCCCACACTGATGTTCCCTCCGCAGATGATGTAATCCCCCTAGAAAATACCTTACTTCATCAATAAAGGGCTATCTTTGAACTACATCGAGCATGATAAGCTTTGTACAATGTACGCTATGGAACATGGTATAGGCACCCACCTACACACACAGGTGACAAACGTGCACACCGTAATCCAGCTTATTCCAGCGGAAAGTGCTTACCGCATAATCGAGGGAGGAGATCATCCAATCATCTTCGGCCGGAAGGACGATCAGTATCCCTTCACCATAGAAGAAGTCGATCTTGGGCCAGATGCCGGGAGACTGCCTCTGTATCTTTATAGCCCCCAATCCAAATATCTCATGAAAAAACAGGGATATGAACTGGAGACTACGCCAGGCTTGAACTACGGTACCGGACGACGACTACCTTTGAAGCCACCAGTCCCGGCTGGCAAGCCACGGGACTACTATAGCAAAACTCGATGTAGATTGGGTATGTAACACCCACGATAACCCCTGAGAGTTCAGATGAAGAGTGTGACTGGCAGTCATATTCAACCGGGTCACTAACCTCCGACTCGGATACCAGCATCGGAGACATATTCAGACAAGTCCTGTCAGTCAATATGGCATTCGCCGACGCTTACGAAGAAGACAAGACATTCCGAAAATCCTCGAGCTAGAGCCGTGGGCCCAACAGCTGGATGCACAATGGAAAAGCGGTTCGCAGAGAGAACCTCCTACCGAAGATGAGGTTATGCAGATCAACCTCGGCAGCGAATCCTCCCCAAAGCCAATCTTCGTAAGTAAAAGCTTAACAGACGAAGAGCGAGAATCGCTGCTGAAACTTGTCAGAGAATATATTGATGTGTTCGCATGGAGTTATGAAGACATGCCGGGTTAGATCCCGATATTGCTCTTCACAAACTCAACATTCGGCCAGATGCAAAGCCAGTCAAGCAGCAATAGCGACGCTTCCGCCCAGGCGTCATGGATGTGATCGAAGCCGAAGTCAACAAACTAATAGCCAGCGGCTTCATTCGTGAAGAACAACATCCGAATTGGGTCGCCAACATAGTTTCGGTCCTCAAGAAGAATGAAAAGATTCGAATCTGCATCGACTTCCGCAATCTGAACGAGGCATGCCCCAAAGATGAATTCCCCCTCCCTATCACAGACATCATGATTGACAACACATGCGGCTTCGAACGTATGTCATTCATGGATGGATTCTCGGGGTACAACCAAATCAAGATGTCTCCTGACGACGAAAAATATCATCATTCCGAACACCAATTGGTACATACTGTTACACAGTCATGCCTTTCGGTTTAAAGAATGCTGGCGCCACATATCAACGAGCCATGAGTATCATCTTCAGAGAACACTTGCGCAAGATGGTGGAATGCTATGTTAATGACATTGCCGTCAAGAGTCGCTGTAAGGGAGACTATCTGCAGGACCTGAGGACGGTATTTGACCTGATACGAGCCTACAATTTGAAAATGAACCCTACGAAATCTTTTTTGGGCGTATCCAGCGGAAAGTTCTTAGGTTTCATCATCACCCCGCCTAGGGTATTCATGTAGACCCTGAGAAGACGAAGGCAATTATGGAGATGGGTCCCCCAAATCTTCGCGAACTCAGAGGCCTCAAAGGGAGGCTAGCTTACATCAGAAGATTCATCTCTAACCTCTCCGGGCGGTGCCGACCGTTCACCCACCTCATGAAGAAAGGCGTCTCATTCGTATGGGACGAGGAATGTCAGTGTGCCTTCGACAGCATCAAAGAATATTTGTCAAATCCTGCAGTCCTGGTGGCCCCGGTTGCTGGAAAACCATTCCTGCTCTACGTACGAGCAATGGAACATTTCCTTGGTGCTCTGTTGGCACAAAATAATGATGCAGGCCATGAACAAGCTATATACTACCTCAGCCGAATGATGATTGGGCCAGAGCACCGATACACCGCCGTGGAGAAGGAATGCCTCGCCCTGGTGTTCACTATTCAAAAAATGCGACACTATGTCACTGGACAGACCATACATGTGATCTCACGAGTCAACCCTCTCAGAGTCCTCATGACTAAACCAGGGGCACTCAGCTCTCACCTCGCTATGTGGGAAATAATGCTGTTCCCCTATCACATGATCTTCGTCCCACAAAAGGCTGTCAAAGGTCAAGCCCTGGCGGACTTTTTGGCAGCCCACCCGGGTTCGGAGTCGTCCAGAATATATGAAGAAATCCCGGATAGGTCACCGACTCAAATACAACTTCTCATGATAGTATATGGCGGATGTTCTTCGACGGTGCTTCAAGAACCGGACCCAAGGGCAACATTATTGTCGAAGTCGGGGCGTGCTGGTTTCTCCTTCCGGATTGGTGATCAATTGCGCCTACTCTCTCTCACACCCTGCTCTAACAATGTGGCCGAGTACAACGCTCTGGTCATTGGCCTCCAACTTGCAAAAGAGCTGGGGGTAGAATACCTCGAAGCATATGGCGATTCGCAGTTAATTGTCAACCAGATCCGGGGCTCGTACGAGGTTTGCCATGAAGACATGATCCCCTATCACCAAATAGCGATCGACATCATCTCGACGTTCAAGGGATTCTTCATTGAGCATGTCCCCAGACTCCGAAATATTGAAGCTGACGCCCTAGCTGGCCTTGCCGCTTCCCTAGTAGTTCCAAACTATGCCCACCAGTCCGTGGAGGTAATAGGCCACGAACTGGTCTGTCCCAAGAACAACGTTCAATTCGTGGCGAGCTATTCCGCCCAGGCAGTCGACGAAGCACCAGACTGGAGACAGTCATTCATCGACTTCGTCGTCTACGACATCCTCCCAGAGAATCCAAAGGAAGCCACCTCCATCAAACGGCATTCTCTCAGATTCTTCTACGATACAGAGACGAAAATGATGTATCGACGATCCTACGATGGGTTGTTGCTTCGGTGCCTGTCAAACGTGGAAGCCAAAGAAACCGTACGAGAAGCTCACGACGGTGTGTGTGGGGCCCATCAGCCTGGCCCTAAATTGCAAGACCGCCTTCGCCGAATGGGCTACTACTGGCCCACGATGGTAGCAGATACGATAGATTATGCAAAAAATTGCAAAGCTTGCCAAGTCCACGCAGACTTCATTCACCAGCCATCCGAGTTTCTACATCTGACAGTGGCATCCTGGCCATTTGAAGCATGGGGGATGGATATCATCGGTCCAATTGCTCCACCTTCTTTCCGAGGGCACCGCTTCATACTCGCAATCACAGATTACTTCTCCAAATGGGCGAAGCTGTCCCACTTGCAGAAGTGAAGATGTCAAACGTTATCAGCTTCCTTAAATATCACGTCATATATCACTTTGGACTGCCTCGAAGGATCATCCACGACAATGGTTCAGTTCGCTAGCCATGCCTTCTACCGGTTCTGTGATAAGCATCGCATCCAAAATATTGCTTCAACGCCATACAATCCAGCAGCGAATGGGTTAGCAGAAGCATTCAACAAGACCATCATCAAGTTACTCAAGAAGTTCGTATCCTCCAATAAGCACGATTGGAACGAGAAACTTGGCGAATGCTTTGGGCGTACCGTACTACCGTCCGAACAGCCACTGGAACACACCATTTTCCCTGGTATACGGGAGTGAGGCAGTCCTCCCATTAGAGACTCAAATACCCTCATTCTGCGTCGCCCTCACTTATCAATTGACGACAGATGATAACTACCGTCGTCGGCTACAAGAGTTGGAGGCCTTAGATGAAAAGCGCCTCTTGGCTCAGCAACGAATTGAACTATACCAAGCACGCATCTCTGGAGCCTTCAATAAGAAGGTTAAAATCAGAACATTCTAAGTGGGCGATCTCGTTCTGGCAGTCTGGAGGCCGATGGTCATGACTCACAAAACCGCCGGCAAATTCCAGCCAAAGTGGGAAGGCCCATTTATTATTGAGGTAGTATTATCCAACGGTGCTTACCGCCTCGCAAAACAAAATGGAGACTTGCTCATGTTGCCCATCAACGGCAAGTTCCTGAAGAAATATTATGTCTAAATGACGTATTCCAAATCATCGAGTCATGTACCCGCTGGTACTGCTGAACTCACATTCACAATATCCCAGATCATCGAGTCATGTACCCGCTGGTACCGCTGAACTCACATTCACAATATCCTAGATTCCCGAGTCATGTACCCGCTGGTACCGCTGAACTCACATTCACAATATCCCAGATTATCAAGTCATGTACCCGCTGGTACCGCTGAACTCACATCCACAATATTTTAGATTTTCGAGTCACGTACCCTCTTGTACCGCTGAACTCATGCCCTTCTTCCGTAAAGATATCCCAAACTACCAAGTCATGTACCCGCTGGTACCTCTGAACTTACACTTTGATTCCAACATTCATGGATTATCAAGTCATGTACCCGCTGGTACTCCTGAACTTACATTCCGGTTACTCTTTTGAAAGAAAGTCATGTATAACCGTACCGCTGAACTTTCTTCCTATAAGAGATCCTCCCTCATGATCCACTACCCGCACTTCCAGTGCACAAAAAGGGTAACGGGTCCACAAACTTCCAAACGACCATGTCGATGCTACCTCTGAGTCGTCTCAATTCTGCCAAAAATAAATCACCCACTTATATAGAACTTCTATGTCCTCATTACCTCTGAGTCGTTCTATGTACCTCCTCTTCATTGAGCCCACTCCTACCATATCCTCATTACCTCTGAGTGGGAAGGCTCCGTCGAAGAAACCGTCATGCATGCCATGTCCTCATTACCTCTGAGTAAGTATGTCGATTCCCTTTTCAACCTATTATCCGTACCCACAACCGGAGTACGACAAGGATAATAAGTCCACAAATGTCCTCTGTTGACCACAAATATCCTTCGTAGAATTCACTCCTGCTATGTCCTTATTACCTCTGAGTAGGAAGATTCCGCGGTAAAACCCTCATGTTTGCCATGTCCTCATTACCTCTGAGCAAGTATGTTGGTTCCCTTTCATCCTATTGTCGCTATCCTAAGCCAGGGTACGCCAAGGATAATAGGCCCACAAATATCCTCCGCTAAGTTTCTTAGCACAAGTCCACCATCTCCCATCATGCCCTGGGAGCCCAGCTGCTCTACGACATTCATTTTTCCGATACCAGGAGCATCCATGACCACTTTGCCATGGCTGTTCCAGGTGTCCTAACCAAACTTGTCATCCGTACCTAAAACCAAGGTATGCCATGGATGACGAGTCCACAAACAAGTCCCCCGCATAGGGCAAACATCACCATCATATCACAGGTGCAACAAGCAATACAAATGAAGAGTATAATAGAAAGTACTCTTTATTTGAAAGAAAAAAATTATTACATCTTTTGGGACCACGTCCCTCTCAAAAAGAAAACAGGAACAAAACAAAGAGGAAAAATCGACTACATTTCGGAATTACTCAATTCCAGGAGACGGTTTCTCTCTGAGGTGGTCCCCGCTCAATCCGCTGTCGAGCCCGACGCTCAGCCTCCCGGGATAACCGCTCCCCATTATCCAAATCCATGAGCGCCTGGCAGTCGTCTTCCAACTTCTTCAGGGCAGTTTTCAGGTCAGTCGAAGCTTGATTAACCCTATCAGCCTCCCGAATAATTAGCCCCCTGTCAGTACGGGCAACCTCAAGTTCGGACTCCAAGAAAGTCAACTTCCTCTGAAGCGCGAGAATCTGCTCCCGTGTGTCAATAATCTCACGAGAGGCAGTCTCCTCCCAAGCTGTGTCTTCATTCGCGTGACTCAATTGATCGTACCGATCAGATAAATCGCTGAGGTCCTTCAGTATGCCGACCTAGTTTATCCCGAGCAGCTTTAGTCCTCTCTATGGAGGCGATAAGGGACCCCGCTCCTCATTTATAACAGCAGACAGATCAGCCTGCCGCAATACCCGGAGCTCGGCCACCAGCTGATCAGTCTCTAACAATTTCGTCTCCAGAAATGCGGCCATCCCTGTATCACCAGGAAGATTCCTAAGGATATCAATTTGACCCTGGGCATTGCGGGCCAAGGTAAGGAGGTCCCTCTTTCCACAGCAACTACTATTCCCCTCTTCAAATGACGATGAAAATGGCAACCACGTCCTGTAACGCATCGTCCAAAACTTCTGCAGAGGATGGCGTCAGAGGAAGCGAGGACGGCAACATCAGAGGAGTGACGCTGGAGCTTGCCACCAGGGGAACAGAGTCTGAGCATGATGCGTGAATGGCGGCTAACTCGTCTTCCGCCGCCCGGAGAGCTTGGATACTCGGTAGGGCAGAAAGGTCGATTCTCGGAGCTGCCGGAGCAGAGGATGATGCAAGGACCATCGTTCCCTGCCCCGACTGCCCCGATACCTGGCCCGCTAAACTCGAGCCCCCAGAAGGCCCATCAAAATGAGCCAAAGGTGAGGGGGTACACCCCTCTCCACTAGCCCCTTCGGCTGGGTTTGTCTCAACAATGTCCATCCTCGGCACTGGAGAGGCAGGACCTATATGCCCAGAATAACAATCAATCGACGTAACCCGAAGGACGTGATGATAGAGCAGATAGGCCTCCTCACAGGTTAAGATTCGACTTATCTTACCAAGGGAGGAGCATGGAGGCTGCAGCTCATTCACAGCTGGCATGGTCTCCTCATACGCAATCTCTAAGTTAAACTCGGCAGCATCCTCTGTCCCCGTCACCTCGAAGGGGGATACGGCTCGATCGGCATCATCTCGAGGAGATTCCGCGATCCCAGAGACAGACTCACGGAAGCCCCCGCCATCCCGGGTCACCACCTCGGCATCTTGAGACTCCTCTTCTTCTCTTGACACCAACAAGCGGGAAAGAAGATGATTAAAATCAAAGCTAGAAGGAAAGAAGAAGGAAGAATCGGGAGTGGTTTGGTTACCTCTGACACGGGATTGACCTCTTCTCCGCTTTCTTTATAGTTAGCTGGCTGTCTGGTTGCAACCAGCTTCCGAAAGAGATATACCGCCAGCAGGAGAAACTTGCCTGCTACGCTTTGGAGCAGGGCCAAGCGCAACGAGTGGCTGATCCCCAACATCTCATCTGACAAGATTGGTGACTGATCCACCTCTACGTCTGCCGCCGGAAGGGTAGAGTCATCTCCATCATGCTCGTTGCCCTCATCATCCTCAGCCACAGAATCCAAATCTGGCACTTCACTCTAGTCTTTCTCCTTTGGCCCCTTGTGACCCTTCTCCAGGCCGGTACCAACAATAAAACTGGCACCCGGGTTAAAACCGACCGGAGGTTTGTTCGCCATGACATGGTACAAGGCTGCCCTGTACAAGATCTCTACTGACGCCTTAATAGCAGGGATGAAAAATGGTACGGGTATGAATGTATCGTAGTATTGCCAAGCCCTGATACCATCAAGAAGGCTACCTTCAAAGCCCAAGGAGCTGGGATTGTCTAAAAAGCTGCCTGTATCCAAACTGACGGGCAAACCTGCTAGGCAGATAAGGCTCCAGAAAATAGTATTGCGGTTACGATATACCAGATGTGCGGGGCGGATGTTACGCAGCCATAGGAGCATCTGGCCGTCCACAAGTTGAGGGGGCGCAATACCGTCAAGATGTACAGCCTCTATGTCCTTGGCAGTAAAGCGAGAGACAGATACGAAAATATATACATATCTGCCCTCGCCAATGCCATCCGGCAAGCCCGCATGGTCTCACACTCCCAAGGCTCGTCACGATAGAGGAAGATAAATGCGTCATCATCAGTCACACCGTCTTCAGAGCCCGGTCTCATCAAAGACAGATAATGTATCAACAGCCACCCCATCAAATAGTGATAGGGCAACTCCGTTCGTTCAAAATCCTTGGTCACGTCGCGAGCAATGACCTTGGATGTGAAAGTACGAAGGCCACGGTGTATGCTGCACACCATGGCCGGGAGAGAGCTAGCCTGATTCGCAAAACTAACTTCACAGCCGGAAGGATGAAGTTACGACTGATTCTCTCGATAGAACCAGCTCCTCCAGAGACTACACAGTTTCGCAGCCATACCATCAAAAATCCTGCCAGGAGCACTTTTTCTGACAACTCTTGGGTATCCTGGTAGAAATAACCGAAAGAGTCGGTTTTACTCCCGAATCTGTCACTGGTGGTGGCCACCTCTTAGCCGACGACACCAAGTCTTTCACGCCTCCCGGGATCGAGGGCGACGGGAAGTAATTCGTCCTGAGGCATCTGTCGGGAAGAGATAGTGCACCCAGTCCTTTGTATGGGGAGCATTCCCTTCCGAGTTATTATCTTTTTGGCCGTCTGAGGACATGTGCTGTAGTGGCACAATATCTCTTGATAAAGGGGCACGAAGCCTGGATACTATCTTTCCAAATCTTCGAACTCCTCATTCGTGGGAGTATACGCCTCAAAAGCTTCGTCCCCCCAAAGCTTGGAGACCGCGTGCATTTCGTGGAGCGCAATCCCCATTTCCCCTATGGGTGTATAGAAGGTTCCGTACGGCAATTATACATCTCCAGCAGACATGAACAACTTCTTGTTTATGGGCAAGCCATGGCTGGTGCCCGAATGGCATGGTAAAGGCCAATCTCACACAAAAAGGCCTCGCACTTTTGCAAGATCTATGTAGACAGATTGGTCCACGAGGGAACAGGATGTGTCCAACTTAGGAGCATCAACCGGCCGATGGGAGGAGCCCTTCCGAGCAAGTTGATTTATAAAAGTGTTGACGGTAGAAAATATGAAATTGAGGCCCGGCACATTCAAGAAAGTACGTGGACCAATCCCGTTACAGAACAGCTGGTGTGCACCTTGCCTGCAGTCACTGACTTCATGCTGTTGTTATAATGGATGTCTCCCATAAACATCCCACCTCGGGTAGGAGTTAAAGTCTCTCCCATCTTCCGGTCTAGTGGAAGCATATTGAACCAAGATAACGGGAAGTGTCGCTCCATTTGGGGGATGCGGATCGCCATCCCGTTGAGACAAAATCCAGTTCTCCGACACCTCCAGAATGACTATTCTCCACAGTCAAGGCATCTCCAAAGAAGAACGCAGGCTTCAAATATTCCCCTTCGAATTTCCCGGAGTTCATCATAGCGTTAAGGAAATGGAAAGACTGGTTCTTGATGGCATTCAGTCTAGCCAGAGGCTCATCGCTCGAAACTGGTCCGTCATATGCTGAACAATATGGTTGTACCTATAGCCGAGAGCAGCTTGGGCGCTACCCACCAAGAGTTCTCCAGCAGCATTAACCGACAGATTCACTGAAGAAAAGACAGAGAAAGATAAGTTAAACGAAAGGATAAAGAGCTGATTGGGTGCTTCCAAGCCTCATGCGGCTCAGGAAAACATCCATGCGGCTCCATGAAGCCTTATACGGCTCCGAAGCCTTATGCGGCTCCAACTTAACAAAGCCTCATGCGGCTCAAGCTCAGAGGAGCACTTATGCGGCTCCGTTCAATAAAAGTCCATGCGGTTTAGCGTCGCTTATGCGGCTTCGTCGACGAAGCGCATATGCGACACGGTGGTTTTCTTTGCGGCTCGCAGCTCAGCCGTAGGACGAACGGCGGCTCGCAAAGACTCGTGCATAAAGTATGCGAGCCATGGCAGTTAGGGTTCTTTAACTCATACATTGTCCTTACCAGTAATGGGGGGATGAACGTCAGGATGAACATCGAACGACGACCGGAGGAGCAGCCGCAGTCGAGGCGGAAGTAGAGGCTGCCTTCTTGCCCTTTGCTGCCATGGTCTTCTTGGAAGCCATTAGTTATCGGAGAGGAAAAGGACAATCGATAGGGAAATTTGAGGAAAAAGAAAGAAAGTAAAGAAGCCCTTTCTCTCTTCAAACTCCTCTATTTATAGGAGGACGAAAGAAAGAGGACACGTGGGCCAATAACCGCCTCGTAAAAAGCGAAACCGACTCCTCGAATTTCGCCTCCGAGATTCACCCAGGGCATAAAATCCGAAAGATTTAATGAGCCGACCCTTGGGATTTCCCCTACAAAATGGTGCTGAAATAATTTGAGGTAATTAAAGACCCGCACACGTGGCAAGAAGCTATGCGGCTCAAAAGTTCCTGCGGTTAACATCTCTGCGGCTGAACAATCTATACGGCCAAGATATCCATGCGGTCAGGGTTTCATATGTGGCCAGAAGAATATACAACCATGCTTCTTATTTAAAGTATTTCAATTTTGCAAATTGAAAACTTTGAAGGGGGTCTTGTAGAAGCATGGAAAATGATCCATGCGGCTAGGAAACCCATGCGGCTCAGAAAGTCATGCGATATAAGGGACTATGCGGCCCAAGACATCCCATACGGCTCAGAAGACACGTGGCGTAACAGTGCTCCCCTCCGCCCTATGCTGCATTAATTACTTTGGCGGCTGACAACTCTGAAAAAAGTGACAGCCCTGACACAAGAGAGGCAATTATGACTCTGTCATAATAACAGACCCCTAGGAAAGAGAAAGAGATCTCTGACACAATCCCCCGAGATCCATAAAATGCCACGTGGCCTTGCCACGTGGGCGTTCATATGCGGCTCGAGCGAAGACTTCCCATGCGGTTTAGAATGAAGCCGTCCTATGCGGCTCAGGCCGAAACAGTCTCATACGGCTCAAGCGGAGGCCTTCCCATGCGGCTCAAGAGGACCATTTCTATGCGGCTCAGGCGGATGCATCCTATGCGGCTCGCAATGATCATCTCTATGCGGTTCAGTGGTTCGAGGGGGGGCCACTACCCAAGCAGCCCTGACACGTGGCCCAAACCTTATGCGGCCCAAACCTTATGCGGCTCAATCTTCATGTGGTTCAAATTCCCCAGTGGCTCCTAGGACATGTGTCCTAAGCGATCAATTTCCCAGATTTATTACAATCAGAGATTGGGTCAAATCCTAAATCTGGGACACGTGGCAGGAGAATCAAATTTATTTGCAGACATCAGAAGATCATCAGGAGAAGATTTATTCAATCAGCATTAATTGCTGATGAGATTTGGTGTAATCTACACTTAATGGTCCAATTCATCACACTCAAAACTAATGGCCTAGATTGACCAATCCATAGGCCGCGCCATCTCCAGGAAGCAATCATTGCAACCCTAATGATCACACCCTATTCTATAAATAGCAAGGTGCCATTCCCTTGCAACATATACTTCCCTGGCAATATACACAACGGAGGGAGCGCGACCAGAGAGACCCCTTTTCGAGATTATAGAGCATTAGAAGACTTGGAGAAAAAAGCAGAGAGAGAAAAGAGATTTCTTCAACGCCGAGCAAATCTTCTGGAGCCAAGGCTGCATACGATCATCCAAGGAGTAAGGCAGGGCTGCCGTCGCCTTCCGAGCCTCTATCGTCACCCCCCAGAATCTAAAATAAACAATTGTACTTAGTCTGCTGTACCTAGGCTTTCGTCCCTAGCTTTCTTTGTACAAGCGAGTTTGTATTGTGAGTCTAAGTTCAGTCCTCCCATAAAACTGTTCTGTACTTTTACAATCAATGGCAAACAGTGTTCAGGGCCTTTGGCTTCTCCGAAACTTGGATAGACATCGTCTTCAGATCTATCAACAACGCGTGGTTCTCCACCGTGATCAACGGCCAGGAGGCAGATTTCTTTCGTTCTACTCGCTGGATTAGACAGGGGGACCCGCTCTCTTCCACTATTTTTATTATCGCAGCCGAAGCACTCAGCAGAAGCCTCAACAGCATGCCCGGTGTGGCCGATTTCAACCACTTCCACACCACCACCGGATGCCCTCTTATCACTCACCTGGCTTACGCGGACGATATCCTCATCTTCTCCTCTGGAGACAGTGGTTCGATTGAGGTTGTCTTGAGCACGATCGCCAGATACACCAACTGCTCGCGTGTCAACAACAACAAGAGTGTCATCTACACGCATCATAAAGCAGACATAACACACTCCACCATGCTCGCCAACAAGACCTCTTTCAGAACGGCCTATTCCCCTTCATTTCTAGGTTGCCCACTGGTGTACGACAGGGCCAACTCCGGCATATACCCAACTGGCAGACAAGATCCACAAACTCATTACTGGATGGCACAACGCTACCTTATCCCCAGAGGCAAAACGATCCTCATTAAACACGTTTTTCGTCCATTCCGATGTATATTCTAGCCGTCTGCTCCCCCCTATGAAGGTGCTCCACTCTCTAGAATCTCTCTTCGCCAAGTTCTTCTGGGGTCAGAACGACGGCAAAGACAAACAACACTGGGCCGGTTGGGAGACGATGGTTAAACCCACTGGAGAAGGTGGTCTAGGCTTCTGCAGACTTGCCCACATCGTGGATGCATGCTCCTCTAAGGTATGGTGGAAGTTACGCACCGAGACCTCCTTATGGACGAAGTTCATAAGAGCCAGATACTCTAGATTCTGCCATCTATCGGAGGCTAACACTAATAACTGATCCTTGCCATCTTGGCGCCGTATTACTCGAGGGCGCACCGCCGCTGAACCTCTGATCCGTCTCTAATTGGGGGACGGCAGCTCCAGGCCTGTCGGAAGCGGTGGTTAGGAGCAGATATCATTCAGCCCAACATTCTTACTCCTCAGGGGTACACCATTAGAGACCTATGGGAAGGCAGTTCCGATTGGAATTGGAGGAAGGTCAGAGATTGGCTTGGTCATCCGACGGCCACCAGTCTTCTTGCTGCGAACATGCGATTTTCGACACGCCCGACTCTTGGAGATGGTCCCCTAACCCTAGTGGGACATTCAGTTTGGCTTCCCAGATGTATAGCCAGAGGCAGCGGGGCAGAACATTGTCTATATCAATTTTTGGCAGGCTTGCATCCCCATCAAATGGTCCATCCTTATCTGGTGCGCTCTTCGCCGCAAGTTTTCGACGGACGACATCATCAGAACATTGGGATTCAGCCTCACCTCCAGATGCCACTGCTGCGAGGAGCACAACTTGGAATCCGCTGAGCATGTCCTTCTTTCGGGGGAGCTGGCCGCAGGCACTTGGTCCAAGCTTCACCATAGGCTTAGTATGGGTCAACCGACCGGGGGCTTCTACGATCTCTTGGCATCCTGGTCCCGTTCCTACGGGCATCAGATCGTAGCAGCCTGGCATTTGGGTCCTTTAGAAAAACAGGAACAAATTCTGTTATGAAGGGCGCCAACTCCCCCCTCCTCAGCTGTACAGAGCAGTCATCAGACAATGCTTCAAAGTGAGGAGGCGTTGCTCTCACGTCTCCAACTTGTTCTGGGAGACCCTGGCCTAGGCCGCTCTTCTTCCCCCCCCTTTTTTTTAGCGTGTGCGTTCCGCGTCTTTTGTTTTCTGTTTCTTGGTCGCGTTAGCGCGATTACTTGTATAGGCTTCGGCATTTTGCGCCTATATTTTCAATAAAAGTCTGCTTTCATTAAATATATATATATATATATATATATATATATATATATATATATATATCAAGTGGCCGGGAGTTCGAGTCCTAGTTGAGGCGAGTTCGTCAAAATTACCCATTGCTTCAAAATAATAATAATAATAATAATAATAATAATATAGTAGTAATAATAATAATAATAATATAATTATATATAGATATATATATATATAAAGTTTTCTGTACAAGATTAATTTACGGGACAAAGTTACAGGAGCACTAAACTTACACGTTTCTCTAACAAATTTCTATTCTTTAAAAAAATTTAAATCTTCCCCTTTTTCAAACAATATATCTTTACCTTAAATAAACAAATTCTATTCATCAGTTTAATTTTTTAAAAATAGAGATGATCTTTTCTAAACAGAGATAGATAAATTTATTTATATTTATTTGTAGAAAATAGATAGATTTGTTTGAAAAAATATTCCATCTTTCAAAATAAATCTATTTTAAAATATTAGTTTTAATTTTAATTTTAATATTACTTTTAAAGTTAATTTAGTGTTAATGTTAAATTTAATATTTATGTTAATTTAAATAATTTTGGTGCTAGTTTTAATTTTCGTTTTAACATTAATATCAAAATTATTTATAAAATTAACATTAAACTTAACAATAATATTAATATTAATATTAACATTGACATTAACATTAACAATAAAATTAATATTAACATAAATATTAAAATTAAAATTGATATTAATATTAAAATAAACATTAATATTAATATTAAAATGTTAATATTAATATTATTTATATTATAATTATCATTAATTAATATTATTCTTAAGATCAATATTTTTAAAGATAGGTTTAAAGATATATTATTTTTTAGATTTGCTTTGAAAGATAGACTATACATTAGATTTATTTTGTCTCCCACCGTTCCCGAAATACGTATTTTTTTTGCTTTTTCCTGTATATGGTATATGACACCTGTATCTTGATTGCATATAACCAATTTTGCACCTAGCCATGACATGGAACAGTATCTCGTCGCGGAATAGTGTGCCACCCCTTGTCCTTATTTGGTTGTAGGCGTGGCTCACTGCTTCGATGATAAGATTTCTGGACCGTGTTATACTTAGAATTTTATTTAATTAATTAATTTAATTAGTTGTATCATGTAGCATTTATCATGTCATTAGTCATATGGCTAGGTCATGTTAGGGATTAGGGTTTAGTGGAGCCAACCCTCACCAATATAAATAATCTCTTCCTCTCTCTCTCTCTCCTCATTCACTCTTTCATTCATTTCCCTCAACCAACCCACCTAGGCAAGTACATCTTGTACAAATAAGACCACCTGTATTTTTCATTTCTTATTATTTTATTGATATTATTAGTCTAGATTGTTTATCTTTTCACTCTCTACAAGTTTACTTCTTAGAGTTTTTAATTTTAATGACTAGTTTGTGTAGATCTAAGTTTCTAAATCTAGAATTTTATAGATTTTCATGGTTTTGATCTATCAAACTTGGTCGTTTTCAAAAACTAGTTGTTCCATGTTGTAGATAATTGGATTTTATTCAATTTTGGCTTTTATTTTGCTTGATTTTGAGTCCTATGGCTCAAGTTATAGACATTGGAAGTTTTGAGAACTCAATGGCCAAAAGCTTGCTACCTGGGACGATGACCCTTCTGCGCGCGCCGGCACCCGTGCACCGCCGCGCTCTGCGTACCGTAGGCAGCTTTGTCTACGTGCGCAGGGTGTTGCGCGCTGTGCATCCGGCTCCGCGTGCTGTGGACAGTTTCGTCTGCACGCCGTGGGCAGTTTTGTCTACGCGTGCTCACACGCCTTGCTTTCGTGCTCCGTACGTAGTGGGCAGATTCATCTGCGCGCCCGCGCCTCGCTCGCTCACGGCGCCCGCCTATCGTGCTTATATTTCTCGTACACCGTGTACAGTTTCGTCCGTGTGCTCCCGCGTCGTGCTTACGTTCCCCGCATGACGTGGGCAGTTTCGTCCGCGCGTACCGCGTGCTCGCGCCTTGCGCGCTCGTGCATCGTGCACCCGGTCCTCGTGCACCGTAGGCCAGTTTGTCCTAGCGCACGGTGTGCTCGCGCCCCGCGACCCGTGCCTCCATTCTCCGTGTGCCGTGGGCCCGTGCCATGCGCGCCATGCACTTGATTGTCCCGGCACATAGTTTTCTATTTGCCCATGTACCTTCTTTGCTTAGCCTGACCTGTTGTGCCTATGGCACATGAGACCACGTGATCTATACGTCTATTTGTTGGACTTTACACTTTTTGATTTCTCTGAAATGCGCATGTCTTGTCCTATGCGCCTGATTTTATGATTTGATATTTTATCTAGTTTTGATAAGTTTATTGATTTGACTTTGATTTTCTCTCTCGACCTTGTGTCCTATGAGAAGACCCAGACTATGTGTCCTATGTGACTTCTGTGTCACGAGGGTCTATGTTACATTCTGACTTGACTCTGTTCCTAACTTGACGTTTTTCTGACTTGATTACCTGTATACGAGTTAGTACCTTTTCTAAGTGTGTATTGAGATGCAATATTAGTGTGCACTGGGATGCTATTAATGAGTGCACTGAGGTGTGAATCTTCGTGCTAAGTGATCCTTCGTGTTATATGTCAATACATGGATCCTCTCCAACACAGTCATGGTAATTGGTCAGTAATATTGATGTGGTATATTTTTTTTGTTTGATGCATTATACTAAGCATGGATCTAGATTTAGGACTCTTTGAGACGGATGTGGATTCATACTTAGGGTACACGTACTATAGTACGACATATAGGAGGATAATCGTGTAACCACGACATGTGATTCCAAGATCAAGATAGGGTTAATCTAAGTAACTTAAATTGGTAGAAGCATTGGGAGGAAAACAGAATCTCAAGATCGTACGTTACCAGCTACCCTAGGTCCTGTCCTAATATGACATGTTGGCTATTATGTATTCTTATAGTCATTCGTACTAGTAGAGTACAGTATCTGGTTTATGAATGCCGAGCCAGTTCTTCCTATATGAGGAATGGAATCGTTATTGCTTGTTTTAGTACGGTGGACTTTCGAGGGACAGTACATTTAGTGCGTGCCTGTATTAAATTGGTTCGGCTAGCACCTTGCTTGGATACGACACGATCTGAGGATTCCTATATTATATGCATTACTGGGATAACCCAGACAAATCTTAAAAACCCGTAGAATTGAATGGCCGCTTGTAAACCGACTTGCTTGTGATATGTTTCTTTTGTTAGTAACCGAGGAACATGGACTAACGTGGTGCATGGTCCAACCCATGTCCTTTTTTGGTTGTTGGGTTGGGCTATTGTGCTACGATAGACTATGGACCAAAATTGCGATCAGAAGTCCTAAAACTGACTATGGTTATAGGATGTATCTTATCTCGGCACGATATTGGCACTGTTTGTCCTTGATTGGTTGTAAGGGTGCCGTATTGTCTCGATAATATGGTATAAGCCTATAACTCTTGAATCAGGTCTTAATTTACTCATTAGATTTTATCTTATTCATTATGTGCTCCCTTGTGGTACTTGCTATTCGTAGCCTGACCATACAGGTTTTGTTTGGCCAAAATTCGTAGTAGAGCCTGAGGATCCAACATTCTACCCGAACAATGGCACATACCAGGAGCTTGGGCGCTAGGGACCATGAGTGGGTTTCTTCTTCACTGCTCTGATATTTTCTATTTTTGTACTTAGCGTTTAGCCACCGATACCTATTAGCCGACTGTTCTGGACATTAGTTACTGTTTACATAATTATAATTAAATCAGACTGCAGCTGACTATGGTTATGTACTATTGACTCTCGACACTAGCTCATCATTTTATGTAGCTAGACTCATAAATCATTTTGATGAAGCATCGGGGACGTATTACTGCTTTTTCTTATGATCATTATTTACTGTTTCTCGCTTTGATTAATTGGGACATAGATGCTCTGTGAGACCATAGGAGAACTGATTGTAGCATGCACACCTAGTCTCTTGACATCCACAATTACCATATAACATCTTTGTACCTCATACGGGGTAGCGGCCTAGTCCGTCTCCGTATTTCGGTACTAGAACGTGACATTATTTTATTGGTGGCCCTTGCAGGTCTAATTTTTTAGACTTGTGGGGTGTTGTGCTTATAAGAGTCTCAATCAAAACATGTTTCCCTTGATCTCTGATTCGTCTCATCTTTTTTCTACCTTGATTGCTAACCTGATTATCATCCTCGGTTCCTTCTCATCCTGTCTTTTGATACCTTGTATCCTTTCCTTTGGGGAACCTCATTTTCGGCTGCAGGCATGGAAGAAAATCTAGTAGAGCAGGGTCTATTGGGATATCAGCAAGGGACAACACCTCTACCTGGACAGATTCAGATCGAGAACGTCATTGAGCATGAGCCAGTTAAGCAGTGGAGGCCAGAAGTTCTCGTACCTCCAGTGATGCCGACAATGCGAGTAGCACTCGACACACCGATACTATTGCAGATCATCAGGGGGTTATTTGAAACACATCATCATCAGATGGAAGTCCAACATCATCAGCAGGTGCAGAACTAGGAACACAATATCCTATTGAACCAGGGATTGCAGGTATCCCTACAGAAATACGATGACAGATTTGGGTGCATCGGTTCGGTTTTGTCGACTCAACTCAAGGTATTTTGATGGCACAGAGTATGCCATTACGGTGAATGCATGGTTACAGGATACCAAGGCCATCTTGACGGTGGCCAAGGTTTCAGCGGAGGAGCAGGTAGATCAGGTCTGATTGCAGCTTCATGACCTTGTCCACGATTAGTGGACGTCAATGGACGTTAGCTTGAGGCATCCAATTTCTTAGGATAGCTTCAGGACTAGGTTCTGGACTAAGTAATTCGGGGTCATGGTGCAGTTCGAGCTTCAGCAGAGGTTCGACGACCTCAAGCAGGCTGGCCGGTCAATTGATGGGTACGCAACAGAGTTCTGCAAGTTGAGTAGGTTTGCTCAGACGATGGTGGCGACGGAGCCAGAGAGGGCAATAAGGTTCTAGCAGGGACTTCACTTAAAGATTATGTAGTGGTAGAGGGGCATGACTACCAGACATTTGATGCAGTATTGACGGCGGCTCGGAGGCACGAGCTTACTATACAAAGGTTGTCAACAAGGACTGGAGGTCAGAAGAGGTCGCATGCACAGAGTCGGGGGAGAAGAAGAGTACTGAGGATGTCAGCACCAGCACCTGGCGTCTGTATTCGTGATACAGCATCAGTCATAATAATTATGACAGCACCAGTACGACAGCAGCAGCCGAGGCACCAACAGTGCCAAGGGACGCCATTAGGTTATACTTATTATGGCAAGGGAAGGCACACTTGGGAGGTGTGACGGTCAGCAAATGGGCAGTGCTTGAAGTGTGGGAGTTCAGACCACCGCATTGCTACTTGCCCACAGATACAGAGGCCAGGAGGGCCATCTCAACTGTTTCCGCATTGCCAGCTCCATCAGTAGCACCGTACCAAGGGCCAGCACTAGCAGTTAGGCCATTAGTCCAACATCCATTACTTATGCAGGCTCAGATGTACCGACAAGTGCAGCATCAGGTAGGGCAGCAGAGGCCGCAGCAGCATGGCCAGGGAAGGCAACAACAAGGAGTTCTGTAGGGGCAGAGGCAGGTTGAATTTGGAGTATTATAGCAGAGGTTGGCTGAAGGCAGTCAAGTTATAGGTAAATTTTGAGTATTATTCGTTATATTTCCTTGAGTTCTGTATTCGGCAAGTGAAGGCTACTTTTTGTCTCACTCATCTATTCTTGTATCACGTGATATGTGATATTCATCATGTGTCCTGACTGTACATCCTGGGAAAAGTCTCATTCTTGATTAAGTCATTGGTACCGACTTATCTCAAGCGTTGACCTTTATCCATTTGGGAGTCAACGTAGGATCGCGAGGATGAATTCCTACCCAACTGACCCGAGAGGCATATTTTATTTGTATGCCTCTAATAACTTTTCTTCTAGGGTATGATTATTGCTTGTGTTTTACATAATTGTTGTTTTTTTCGTAATCTGTCTATGTGCCATATGTTGCTTCATAATTGTGTTTGTTATATGTCCTGAGTGTATTTCGTGAATGGAGAGCGTGCTTGACTAGCCTTATCGAAATTCCAAGGACATAATTTTCTAATGAGGGTAGAGATGTCATTCCCCATTTTCGAAATACGTAATTTTTTACTTTTTCCTGTATATGGTATTTGGCACATGTATCTTGATTGCATGTAACCAGTATTTGCACCTGGCCATGACATGGAACAGTATCTCGTCGCGGAGTAGTGTGCCACCCCTTGTTTTGTTTGGTTGTAGGCGTGGCTCACTGCTTCGATGATAAGATTTCTGGAACGTGTTATGCTTAGGGTTTTATTTAATTAATTAATTTGATTAGTTATATCATGTCATTAGTCATATGGCTAGGTCATGTTAGGGATTAGGGTTTAGTGGAGCCAACCCTCACAAATATAAATAAATTTTCCTGTTGTTTCTTCTCATTCACTCATTATTCATTTTCCTTAACCAACCCACCTATGCAAGTATATCTTGCACAAATGAGAGACCACTTGCATTTTCATTTCTTGTTATTCTTTGATATTATTAGTCTAGATTGTTCATCTCTTCATTCCCTACAAGTTTAGTTCTTAGAGTTTTGATTTTAATAACTAGTTTTGTGTAGATCTAACTTTCTAAAACTAGGATTTTATGGATTTTATGGTTTTTCCACCAAACTTGGTTGTTTCTGAAAACTAGTTGTTCCATGTTGTAGAGAATTTGATTTCATTTAATTTTGGCTTTTATTTTACTTGATTTCGAGTCCTATAGCTCAAGTTATGGACATTGGAAGTTTTGATAACTACATGGCCAAAAGCTTGTTACCTGGGACGATGACCCTTCTGCGCGTGCCGCACGCCATGGGAAGCTTTGTCCGCATGTGCAGGGTGCCGCGGCCGTGGGCAGTTTCGTCCGCGTGCAACTTGCGCGCCTGCTTCCGCGCTTCTCGTGCCATGGGCAGTTTTGTCTGCATGCGTAGGGTGTCGTGCGCTCGCGCGCCATGCTTCCGCGCTCCGTGCGCGTAGGCAGTTTGTCCGAGCGCATAGTGTGCCATGCGTACCCAACGCCGTGCTTTCGTTCCTTGTGTGGGCAGTTACGTCCGCGATCGAGCAAGCATGCGCGTGCGCCGTGCTTCCTTTCCCCATGCGCCGTGTACAGTTTCGTTCGCATGCGCAGCGTGCCGTGCCCCCGCTCCTTGCGTGCTCGTACGCCCATGCACTGTCGGGCCAGGTGAGTAGGCGGAGCAAGGTCCACAGACCTAGCAGCACAGGCTAGCGACATGGAGTAGGCCGACGGGTCAGGTGTAGTGGGCAAGCAGGCCGAATTGAGCAACACTCTGTAAACAGTATAGGCGTTGTGCCTACAGGCTAGATTTGGACATACAGACAGGATTATAGCCTTCATGCTATATTCAATGATGTTGGCCCAATGATGTATCATATTTTGAATATGGTTAATATGTTAAGTTTAGCATTCTTTATCACTAATCTTCATACAATCGCTATAGCATTTCTACTTAGACTTATATCTTTGGTGATATGTGCCCATTGGTTTACCTCTTAGTGATATGAGCTTATATATCTTAATTTAATTGGGTTGCCAAAATCAAAACTAGTTTTTGATTGTGGTCATTCAATTAAGTTTAATCTTATGATATCACTAACATTTATGCCATCACCTTAGCACTTATACTTAAACTTTGCATAGTCCTAATGTGCTTTAATTTATCATACTTGCTACTATGTATATTGCTTTGTCGTCTAACATGTACATGCAGAAAAGCAATAAGCAAGATCAATGTGGACATATGCAATGAAGAAATCATGGTGGGCCAAAGACGACGGATCCCACAAGATTTCTCTGAACA